>CM054159.1:46749489-46751989 GCA_028751875.1 Rapana venosa | reverse complement strand
TACACCCCGCCCCCCCTCTTACTTCATCCTCCCCCCCCCCCACTCCACCACCGCCAACCCCCTTTGGGACATAATCCTCATGCATCTTTTCAGTTCTCTCACTGAAGTCGCTATATAGCTGCATAATATGGCATAAAAGGTAAAGGTGTCCCATAACCTATAAAGTTGTAGGGGAGCGAGGCGTCAGAGACCTCACTTCTCTAGGGCCAACATATTGAGGGCGGCGCCCATCTCCTCTCTCTTGCTGCTTTATCTTCCCTGACCCTAAAGAGGCAGGTACCCATTTACAGCTGGGTGAACTGGGGGAACTGTACTGAAGCCAAGGCGCGCAAACGGTCACCCATCCAAGTGGTAACCACGCTTGATGCTGCTTAACCTTGGCAAGGGGAAAGCGAGTGCATGGTGATATCCTTGAAACCAGTTCTACATGCAACTCTCTCATCCGGTGGTAATTTACGGTCTCATAACTGATTTCCAGGTGGGATAAGTGAGGCTGAGCACAATATTCTGGCTGACCCCCCCCCCCCCCTCGGTGTTCAGCTGTGGAACGCCCAACAACAACAGCAGCAACAACAACAACAGCGACAACAACAACAGCACCAACATCAACATCAAAAGTAATAACATCTTTATCCACACGAATTTTTTTTGTAATATACCAGTCACTATGATCAAATCAAAACAGTATTAACTGAATGTGTAATTCATTTACTCACTACACATGTTCCATACTAGTCGTAGTTTTATATATATATATTATATATATATATCTATATATATATATATATATATATATATATATATATATATATATATATATATATATATATATATATATATATATATCGGTGGTATAGGTCAGTGGTCAGACCACTCGCTTTCCCCAAGCTAAGGTCAAACAGCATTGAGCGTGATTACAAAATGGATGGCTGACCTTTTGTGCGCCTTGGCTTCAGTACAGCTCCCCACCCCCCATCCCAGTTCACCCAGCTGTAAATGGGTACCTACCCTTTCCAAGGTCAGGGAAGGTAAAGCAGCGAGGGAGAGGAGATGGGCGCCGCCCTCAATATGCTGGCCCCTTGAGAAGCTGAGGTCTTTGACACCTCGCTCCCCAACGACCGTTTAAGTTATGGGACACCTTTACTTTGTCTTTTTTTTCTATTAGAGCGATGATTTCATTTTTTTAAGATTTGGCTGACACTTATTGGAGAGAGAGAGAGAGAAAGAAAAAGAGAAACAGAGAGAAATAGAGAGAGAGAGAGAGAGAGAGAGAGAATGAATGAATGAATGAAAGAAGAAAAGAAGGGAGGAAGGAAGGAAGGAATGGATGAATGAATGAATGAATGAATGATTGAATAAATGAATGAATGAATGACTAAATGAATAAATAAATGAATAATCTGTATTTTTCAAGGGTTACAGATAAGCTTTCACGTACTTTTTTTCACCCGGCCCTTGCCCTACTCAGTAAGAGCTCTCAAAGCATAACAAACAACAACAAAACTAAAACAACAAAAAACAGCACCCCCCCCACCCCCACACGCACACAAAAAAACCAAACAACAGCAACAACAATTCACGCTATGATCTAAAGAAAGAAGATAGATATAAATTCAACAAACACAGAATCCCCAACTGTCCCCAACATTAAAGTGGCAACAGCTGCATTGATCATAACTATTTAAACAAGAGAGAGAGAGAGAGAGAGAGAGAGGAGAGAGAGAGAGAGAGAGAGAGAGAGAGAGACAGACAGACAGACAGACAGACAGATAGACATACAGACAGACAGACAGACAGACAGACAGACAGATAGACATACAGAGCCAGAGAGATATTTTTTCTTTTTGTGTGTGTTTTTTGGTGGTTGGTATTAGTGACAAAAAGCAATCTTTCCTGTTTTCAAAGCTGACACCAAGATGGAATCTGACATCCCCCCCCCCCCCCCCCCCAAAAAAAAAAGAAATAATGACAACCATTACAGCTAAGAAAGGAGAGGCATGAGAGAGAGAGTGTGTGTGTGTGTGTGCGAGTGTGAAAGAGAGTGTATGTGTTATTTATTATTTTATTTATTTATTCTTTTATTTCGAAGATAATGCAATAGGCACTCATGTGGGGGGTTTTCATCCAGCCCCGTGTGTAGGGGACGGGATAGCTCAGTGGTCAGAGCACTCGCTTTCCCCCAGCCAAGTTAAGCAGCGTCGAGCGTGGTTACCACTTGGATGGGTGACCGTTTGCGCGCCTTGGCTTCAGTACAGTTCCCCCAGTTCACCCAGCTGTAAATGGGTACCTGCCCTCTTTAGGGCAGGGAAGGTAAAGCAGCGAGGGAGAGGAGATGGGCGCCGCCCTCAATATGCTGGCCCTAGAGAAGTGAGGTCTCTGACGCCTCGCTCCCCTACGACCTTACAGGTTATGGGACACCTTTACCTTTACCTTACCCGTGTGTATGCAGTTTTGTAAATTTTGTCATCCGTTTCCATGTGTGTTTGTGTGAGTGAGTGAG
>CM054159.1:46741989-46744489 GCA_028751875.1 Rapana venosa | reverse complement strand
TCCCTCCCCCCACTCCTGTTTTTTGATAAATCTTATTTACTATCACAAAGTACATGACCTACTTGCTATATAACCTGCAAAGTTTTATAAAAGTACAATTATCCCTTTAAAAATAAATAGCCAAAAAATACAGATTGAATGAAAATAAAACGAAATATGTTATAAAAAGCAAAATAGTGTAAAACAAAATCTAAAAAAGTCAAAATGAACTTTAAACCTGAAGTTATGTGTATAAAGTATAGTATAGCCAACACCAACAGGATTTCTATAACACTGCAATTGACTTCAAAGAGGCATATGACAGAATCTTTCACTATGCTTTGTTTGCTATAACAAACAGTTACAACATCAGCCCAAATCCCATCAACGGGTGTAAAAAAGATACACACGTATGCAAAGGACACAGTTTTACATCTGTTCAAAACCCTTGCAAAGACTGGATTTACACTGTGGTGTCCACCAGGGTTGTCTGCTTCAACCTACTCTGTAGTCTCAATGCACAAGCACTTACGTAGCAGCTTCATGACACCATCCTCATCACCTCTGAATATCATGCAATAGAAAAAAAAACCTGTCTCCGATTCGGTGGCCCCACATGCTCTGGTATGAGGCCTCAATTTTGGTATCCCCGTACACACTTATGTGTATGTAGTTGGTTTACGTCAAAGCCTTCAAGGTTGAATGCTCATGGAAGATGGTTGTTAGAAGGACGTTTCGGTGGTCATCACACCAGGTGGGCGTCTCACTTACTCTGGCTCCGCAGTTCAGCTATTACTGTCGGAGGAAGAGGGGTAAGTAGGTGATGTCCCGCGTTTCTTAGCTCAGAACAGGCATCTCTCCTATCCCATCTCCACCACCTGAAAATATCCCACACTGACCAGTTCCCCTTGTGACACAGCTACCCCCCCCTCCTCTCCCCTATCCTGCAGTCCTGTCCTCCTGCCTTCAACACTCTGAAGTCTATACCAGACGTGGTGGCCCAGCCCAGTAGAGCTCTGACAGGATAAACTGTGGGGGACAGGCAGGGTCACTACTACGACAGACTGCAGACTTCGCCGCCATCCAGACCAGATGAAAAATTTAGCATGGCGAGGAAAGGAGTAGAAGATACCTCATCAAATACGCAGCCATCATCCGACTTCAGGAAATGTCCCCTGTAATGAAGAGTACAATGCGTTACGCTAAAGGCTAGTAGTGGCGGATAACATAATAATAATAATAATAATAATAATAATAATAATAAATGGAATTTATATAGCGCTGTATCTTGCACAGACACATCAAAGCCCAAAACATAAAACACAAAGCGCATAAAGACAAACAGTAGGCAACAACTTTCTTGAATTGGCCGTTACACTTAAATTACGTCTCAGGTTTACAAACCTACTGACCTGGGTCAAGCAAGATATTATACTAAAATTATCTCTCCCCCGTCTGTCATCTAGAGCACCGAGGTTCAGTAATCGGGAGATTGTACGTATGTGATGTGTCACGTCCGGGTTTTTTTGGGGACCCACCATTATTAGGTAGCTGCATTCCAACTTCAGGCATTGTGTCTAAACACGACACCAATCTGCACGCGCTTTTTTTCTTTAAAAAAACATATCATCCATTGATACCGGAACGTGATGGCCTACTCTCCAAAAACGGCGGAACAGATCTTAACGCCAGCGCATGATCAGCGTGTGTTCGCACACGGGACGTCGGTTTATACTCTCATCCTGATCACTTTTAGGGGAATGGAATCGATATTGATATTAACTCCGGGGATGGTGGGGGGGTGGGGATACCCTCAAACGGGCGTCTCAGTGGAGAATGGAACCCACTTCTTTTCATCAAGAGCTCAACGCTCTAACCACTAGGCTGTCTGCTCCCATCCCACCCCCACCTCCACCCTGCTCTAAACATAATAACCTTATAACATAATGGTCCCAACTTTCCCTAGCTTTTAAAAGAAAAAGTCTGCTGGGTCATCCAACCTTGTTCTTGAACTTGTATAAATTTTGTAGGTTTTTTTAACGCTTTACTTGATTCCTTTAAAGAAAATCGACCTTGTAAGTAAATCTTTGTAATCATAATAATAAATGGAATTTGTGTAGCGCTATATCTTGCGAAGACAAATCAGAGCGCTTGCATTCAACATATTCTTACAGAGTCATGGAGCCAATAACTATCAAAAGCTTAAACAAAATTCAAATCTTTGTAATAAATATAATAAATCCATTTTGGAAGCTTCTAAAATATCAGCTAAGATTGATAGGGTGGATCGGTGATCTAGAAGGTAAGGCACCTGTCCTGAAAATGGAAAGTCCAAGTCGGAAGTGTGCGATGGTTTCCCCACATCCATCAGACCATGGGTGGTGGTCTGGGTGCTAGTCTTTCGGATGATACGATAAACCTACGTCCCGTGTGCTACACATAATTATTTAGCTCACGTAAAAGAACCCACGGCAACAAGAGAGTTGTCCCTGGCAAAATTCTGTAGTAAAAAGCCACTCTA
>CM054159.1:46731989-46736989 GCA_028751875.1 Rapana venosa | reverse complement strand
ACCACCACCACCACCACCACCATTGTCATAATCATGATCGTGTTCATCATCACCCTCATCATCACCATCATCATTATTATTACCATTATTATCATCATCATTATCATCATTGTTATTATTATCATTATTATTATCATCATTGTTATTATTATCATCATATCATTGCTGTTCTTGTTGTTGTTAATAACGTTCTTATCTTCTTCTTCCACTTCTTCTATGTTGATGATGATGATGATACAGCTGCCACTGTCACCATCATTGTTATGATTGCAATGATGATGATGGTAAGTAGTAGCAGTAACAGCAGAAGCAGCAGCAGCAGCAGCAGTAGCAGTAGTAGTAGTAGTACTAGTAGTAGTTGTTGTTGTTGCTGTTGTTGTTGTTGTAGGAGTAGTAGCAGCAGCAGCAGCAGCAGCAGCAGCAGCAGCAGTAGTAGTAGTAGTAGTAGTAGTAGTAGTAGTAGTAGTAGTAGTAGTAGTAGTGTAGTAGTAGTAGGAGTAGTAGTAGTAGTAGTAGTAGTAGTAGTAGTAGTAGTAAAAGTAGTAGTAGCAGCAGCAGCAGCAGTAATAGTAGTAGGAGTAGCAGTAGTAGTAGTAGTAGTAGTAGTAGTAGTTAGTAGTAGTAGTAGTAGTAGTAGTAGTAGTAGTAGTAGTAGTAGTAGTAGCAGCAGCAGCAGCAGCAGCAACAGTGGTAGTAGTAGTAGTAGGACGAGGAGTAGTAGTAGTAGTAGTAGTAGTAGTAGTAGTAGTAGTAGTAGTAGTAGGAGCAGGAGTAGTAGAAGTAATAGTAGTAGAAGAAGAAGTAGAAGTAGCAGCAGCAGCAGCAGCATTAGTAATAATAATAATATATGGAATTTATATAGCGCTGAATTTGTAAAAAAACAAACAAATCGAAGCGCTTGTAGTAGTATAGTAGTAGTAGTAGTAGTAGTAGTTAGTAGTAGTAGTAGTAAGTAGTAGGTATAGTAGTAGTAGTTAGGTAAGTAAGTAGTAGTTTTAGAGAGTAGTATAGTAGTAGTAGTATAGTAGTAGTGTTAGTAGTAGTGTAGTAAAAGTAGAATAGGAAAATAGTAGTAAGTAGTAGAAGAGTAGGAAGTAGAGTAGTAGTAGTAGTAGTAGTAGTAGTAGTAGTAGTAGTAGAGTAGTCAGAGTAGTAGTTAGTAGTAGTAGTAGAGCAGCAGCAGCATGAGAATCAGTCAGCAGTCAGCAGCAGTAGTAGTAGTAGTAGAGTAGTAGTATAGTAGTAGAGAGAGTAGAGTATGTAGTAGTAGAGATAGCAGCAGCAGCAGCAGTAGTAGTAGTAGAGTAGCTAGTAGCAGTCAGTAGTAGTAGTAGTAGTAGTAGTACGTAGAGTTAGTAGCAGTTAGCATGTAGAGCACAGCAGTAGTAGCAGCAGCAGCACTAGTAGTTAGCAGTACAGCATACAGTAGAGTAGTGTAGTAAAGTAGTGAGTAGTAGATCAGCTAGAGTAGCAGCAGCAGAGGTAGCAGCAGCAGCAGCAGTAGTAGTAGTAGCAACAGCAGCTGTAGTAGCAGCAGCAGCATCAGCAGTAGTAGTAGTAGTAGTAGTAGCAGTAACAGCAGCAGCAGTAGCAGTAGTAGTAGTAGTAGCAATAGCAGTAGCAGCAGTAGTAGCAGCAGTAGTATCAGCAGTAGAAGCAGCAGCAGCTGCAGTAGTAATAGTAGTAGTTGTAGCAGTAGTAGTAGTAAGAGTAGTATAGCAGCAGCATTCTTTCTTTTCCTGTTTGATGCGGATCGTGGATACACACACATACACATATATGCAGGTGTAGGCACACACACACACAGACGTGCAGGTGTAGTCACACACACACACAGACGTGCAGGTGTAGTCACACACACAGACAGACATGCAGGTGTAGTCACACACACACACAGACATGCAGGTGTAGTCACACACACACACAGACATGCAGGTGTAGTCACACACACACACAGACATGCAGGTGTAGTCACACACACACACACACATGCAGGTGTAGTCACACACACACACAGACATGCAGGTGTAGTCACACACACACACACACACACAGACGTGCAGGTGTAGTCACACACACACAACAGACGGCAGGTGTAGTCACACACACACACAGACATGCAGGGTTAGTCACACACACACACACAGACATGCAGGTGTAGTCACACACCCCACACACACACACGACGTGGCAGGTGTAGTCACACACACACACAGACATGCAGGTGTAGTCACACACACACACACACACACAGACGTGCAGGTGTAGTCACACACACACACAGACATGCAGGTGTAGTCACACACACACACACACAGACGTGCAGGTGTAGTCACACACACACACACAGACATGCAGGTGTAGTCACACACACACACACACACAGACGTGCAGGTGTAGTCACACACACACACAGACATGCAGGTGTAGTCACACACACACACAGACACAGACATGCAGGTGTAGTCACACACACACACAGACATGCAGGTGTAGTCACACACACACACACACACAGACGTGCAGGTGTAGTCACACACACACACAGACATGCAGGTGTAGGCACACACACACACAGACATGCAGGTGTAGTCACACACACAGACATGCAGGTGTAGTCACACACACAGACATGCAGGTGTAGTCACACACACACACACACCACCCCACACAGACATGCAGGTGTAGGCACACACACACAGACATGCAGGTGTAGTCACACACACACAGACATGCAGGTGTAGTCACACATACAGACATGCAGGTGTAGTCACACACACACAGACATGCATGTGTAGTCACACATACAGACATGCAGGTGTAGTCACACATACAGACATGCATGTGTAGTCACACACACAGACATGCAGGTGTAGTCACACACACACACAGACATGCAGGTGTAGTCACACACACACACAGACATGCAGGTGTAGTCACACACACAGACATGCAGGTGTAGTCACACACACACAGACATGCAGGTGTAGGCACACACACACACACACACACAGACATGCAGGTGTAGGCACACACACACACACACAGACATGCAGGTGTAGTCACACACACAGACATGCAGGTGTAGTCACACACACAGACATGCAGGTGTAGTCACACACACAGACATGCAGGTGTAGGCACACACACAGACATGCAGGTGTAGGCACACACACACACACAGACATGCAGGTGTAGTCACACACACACACGCAGACATGCAGGTGTAGTCACACACACACACACAGACATGCAGGTGTAGGCACACACACAGACATGCAGGTGTAGTCACACACACACACAGACATGCAGGTGTAGGCACACACACACAGACATGCAGGTGTAGTCACACACACAGACATGCAGGTGTAGTCACACACACACAGACATGCAGGTGTAGGCACACACGCACACACACACAGACATGCAGGTGTAGGCACACACACACACACACAGACATGCAGGTGTAGTCACACACACAGACATGCAGGTGTAGTCACACACACAGACATGCAGGTGTAGGCACACACACACACAGACATGCAGGTGTAGTCACACACACACACAGACATGCAGGTGTAGTCACACACACAGACATGCAGGTGTAGTCACACACACAGACATGCAGGTGTAGTCACACACACAGACATGCAGGTGTAGGCACACACACACACAGACATGCAGGTGTAGTCACACACACACACACACAGACTGATCAGCCCCTGCAGTTCTTCCTCAGTGTGAGAGCTCAGTGCCCTGTTGTCTGTAAAAACTGTCTTTCTGAAAAGAAAGAAAACTAGGGGAACAGGGAGGGGGGAGGGAAGAGAAAGGTGACAGAAGGGCCTGGAGGTTAGGGTGCTGGGATATGACGGTGGCCCAGGTTCGAACCACCACGCAGGCCTCTGTCTTGATGGATTTTTAGCCTGGAGTGTTTTTTGTTTTTACATTTTTTATTCTTGTGATGGCGCAGTAACTAGATTACCTTCCATGTGATCAGAGCGACGCGTTACTAATATGGGACACAGCCCTGCAAAATTGTGCAGCGCTCTGTTTCCTTGGGTGGTAGTTGAAAAAAAACATCCATTGCATGCACTTTCGCCTATACGGTGAAATGGAGTATTTATGCAGCCTCTTTGTGAAGGCCATGTCTTAACTGTGAAGCTGATGTGGCACAGAGCATTATACCCAGGGATCGTGCATAGATTGGACATTATGTCTACTCTTACCATTTTATATATTGAATAAGCACTTATGAGCTATTGTTACATCCCGGCCCCGTGTGTATGCGATTTTGTAAATTTTGTCACGTGTTTCCCACCAGGACACAATAGCCTACTCTTACAAAAAGCGGAATAGGATTTGACGTGTATGAAAGATATTCTGCGTGCGTTCGCACACGGGACCTCGGTTTATAGTCTCATCCGAAGGACTTTTGGGCAGAGTGGAGTCGAGTCTGCACTGATGTTAACTCCAGGGGGAAAATATCCCCCTTGATCGGAATCGAACCCGGGTCGTCAGATTGCGAGCGAAATGTTCTAACCACAAGGCAAATCCCGTTCGCATCAGTACTGACTCCACTCCGCCAAGAGTCCTTTGGATGAGACTCACGCACAACATCTTGCGCACATGTTCAACACTTTTATTCAGAAGAGTTGGTCACTTCCTGCCAGTAGGAAAGGATGATAGAATTCTTTTATTTTTTAAAAATAAACCATCATGCACGCTGATGCCGTGTTTATACATCATCTCAGAAGTTCTCCACCCACGCCAGGCCCAGTGTCATTATGTCACATCTCCGGGTTTGCAAATCCACAGGGAGCATATTAATGGTTAAGGCGCCTTGAGGCCGTCAGCCGTAGGGGCCCTGCACTGCCCGCTAGGCTAGTTTGATGATGTTCAGTGACGCTTTATTCTGAGCTAACAAAAGGCATGATACCCATAATGACGACAGGAACAACTCAGTGTAGAGTTAGAAAGTGAGAATCCTACTAGGGGTAGTG
>CM054159.1:46724489-46726989 GCA_028751875.1 Rapana venosa | reverse complement strand
AGAATATCAAACAAGTCGGAGTGTCGTACTTTGTCGAACGCTTTTGAGTAGTCAATGAAGCAGAGGTACAGGTCTTTCTGGACCTCGATGGATCTTTCCATGAGAGTTTTCAATGCGAAGATTGCATTTCTGGTGCCTTTGTCTGCCATGAATCAAAATTGCGTTTCTGATATTTCTGGGAGTATTTTATTTCTCATTCTCTTTATGAGTATTCGTAAAAGATGACACAGTCCTTATCGCCGACTCTGAAGAGAAACTGCAAAAGATTTTAACAACAGTAACAGACGAAAGCGAAAAGAAAGGATTACAGCTCAATGCAAAGAAGACAGAATGCATGGTGATTTCGAAAAAAGCTGTTATACCACAATGCAACATAGCCTGTAAAGGAGAGAGAATCAGACAAGTAAACACCTTTAAATACCTTGGTTGTACTATCACCCCGGACGGCAAGTGTGACACAGAAATCAAGAAGAGAATCGGTCAATTTAAGGCAACTTTTAACAACATGAAATGCATTTTTACCAACAGTAAGATAAGCCTCAAGACAAAGATCCGTGTTTTGAGAGCCTACGTATGGTCCATTCTTCTGTACGGATGTGAGTGCTGGACCCTAGCCAAGGACACAGAACAGCGACTAGAAGCAGTGGAAATGTGGTTCATCCGGAGAACATGAAAATCTCATGGACAAAAACTAATGAAGAAGTAAGGGAAATGGCTGGGTACAAGAGATCCCTTCTCAACACCATCAGAGAAAGACAGCTCAAATTTTTCGGCCATATAATCAGGGCTGACGGACCAGAGAAACTGTTATGGAGTGGCAAAATCTGTGGAAACAAGAGCAGAGGAAGACAACGCACAAAATTTACAGACAGCTTAAACAAATTCGCAACGAATAAAGAGGGCACCAACAATGAGCTCATGAGAGGGACCGAGAACAGGGAAGAATGGAGAGCCATGATCGTCGATGTCTGCAGGACCAGACCGGACACTTGAAGAAGAAGAAGAATTTCACTCTTACCTTAGTATTAAACGCTTTTAATGCTTGCAAAACAGACTTAGATTCAATACAAAACAGCACCTTTATATGCAGATTTTTTTTTTATTATGGTAATTAATATAGCTATAAGTTCCGCTGTAAAGATAGAAAAATCTTTACCTAAATGATCAGATGTTTCTATCTCTAATGCAAGAACTACAAAACCAGATCCAGCATTCCCACAGTCGACTACCGAACCGTCAGTAAAAATGTTAAAATAACCACTATATGTTCTAGCTATTGCAGTGATAGTGGGACTTTCTTCTTCTTTGATGTTAAAATAATCAATATCAAAGTCAACTCTGTTTAGTTCCCACTTTGGAATTGTGGAGAAAACTGGGCGAGATGCTACAATTCTGACATTCATTCCTGAATATGTGAACAGATCAGAGGTGTAAGAACTGATTGTTGTCAGTGATTGTATGGATTTAGCCCTTTTAGGAAAATCTACATTCGATTTTAAATGAGGTTCTTTAATATTAGAATTCTGAATTGTCGAACTTCTTAAAACACACTTTGCCGAGGCAAGCTTAATTTGTTTTTCAAAAGGTTGGATATTTATTTCAGCATACATTTTTAAAGTTGATGCATGTACAGGAACACCAATCCCAACTTCAATGACCTACTTTCTACGCTCTGCATTTTTTAAAGCAAATATTTAGGAGCAGAGAAAGAAATTCATGTGCGTAAGTTAATCTAGATCAAAAAGTGCTGTTGCTAAATGGATAAGAGATGACATATCTTGACACACTGTTGCTTGCTCACCATTTTTAGCAAATTTGTCAGCTTTGGTCAAGACATATTCAATATGATTATTCCCTGTTTTGTGGTGAGAAATACCCCTAGAAATTAAAAATGCTCTTTATATTCTAAAACAGAATCTATTTTAAAGGAGGGCAGTGCCTGTGGATTGTAGCCAGTGTTGAAAAGTATCATAAGGGATTTGGGAGATAGCATTACTCCATTATATTTAATAAATTTATATATCTTATTTAACTCATTTTGATAAACCTTTCTAATATAGTTAAGAGATCTTATTGGAGTATGCCTTTTCATGGTTACTTTCATCCATACGCATAGATCATTTGCATATTGAACCAATTCAATATTGTTGGACACTATATTGGGAAGATCATATGTTAAGATATTAAATAGTATAGGTGCCACTACTGATCCTTGGGGGATCCCTATATCTATAAATCTTGGATTGCAGTTTGCATTTCCAATTTTTGTGTGAATAGATCTATTACTCAAAAACGTTTTAAAATAATTGTACATGCATCAAGACAGACCGATCTGTTTAAGCTTGTGAAGCAATCGTACATGCCATACCTAATCATAGGCTTTCCTGATATCAAAGAAAGTAGCAAGTACGTTTTTTCTTCTGGCAAACTGATGTTTCATGTGAGTGGTAAGTTTAATAAGGTGATTTATTGTTGATCTGCGTTTTCTAAAACCTGCTTG
>CM054159.1:46719489-46721989 GCA_028751875.1 Rapana venosa | reverse complement strand
TTATTGCATGACGATCAATGACAATGGGGATGACGTAATGGTGGTGTTGCTGCTTCAATTTTACGTCTGTCCTCTCAAAGTGACGTAATGACGTTGTTTGGGAGTGGATGTGCATTGATACTACTTGACAGGGTTGTACTCTACACTTACTATCGTAGTATATCCCGGCATCAACCGGGCTCGTGATATACAGACACCTGCGGTGTTGGTCAGCATTGGTAAAGTAGATGAAGCTCTACTGTGTGGTTCCAGTCTTCCCAATGAGCCCACAGTACATTCACTATGATTACTAATAATGCCATTGTTTTTTTATATAAACAAAGCAAAGCTTATGACCAAGTTTGGCATGCTAGATTGTTATATGAATTAAAATGTATTGGATTGTCAGGTTTCATCTATTCTTATTTTAGAAATTTTCTTTCAGGGAGAAGCATTCAGGCAAACGTTGGAAATTCTTATTCCAATCTTAGGTTTCCACAAATGGGTATACCACAGGGTTCAGTGATTGCGATCTATTTACTTAATATCTTACTTTATGATCTTCCTGAATATGTGTCTGATAATGTTATTCTTGTCCATTATGCTGATGACTTTTGTATGTGGAAAAGGGTAACAATGAAAAAGGTAGCACCTAAAATACATTTGAATTATGTTAAAAAGGTATATCAGCTTGAGCTAGATAAAATTTATAAATACATGGTAGAAAATAGATTAAGTCTTTCCACAGAAAAAACCTTAAGTTGTGCTTTTTATTGATGGTGCTGATCCTCCTAAACTTCCTGTTTTTAAGATTGGTGAAACAGTTCTGGATTAAAAGTATATAGTAAAATGTCTAGGTATGATACTTACTTTAAAATTAACATGGCATTGTCACATTGAATATGCTTCGAACAAAACCAGAAGAAGTCTAAATACATTAAAGGCAATTAGTAAGCAAATATGGGCACAAGATTCAGTAGTTCTAAAACATTTATCATTATTACTGGTTCGTTCTAAACTAACATATGTTCAAGAAATTTTTTAGTGCCCCCAAGTATATATTGAACAAAATCCAAAGTTTAGATTGTAAAGCCTTCCGGATTGCTTTGGTAGTTCCTTTCATGCATCTTCTTTATGAACATACAGAGAAACAGGAGTGCTACCTCTAGAGGATTATCGTAACTTAGCCGTTTCAAAGGTTATCTTACAAAGGTCAACAGTCGAAAAGAATATTGCATCGGAAATTTCACATAGATCTGACATAGATTTTCCTAAAAGAGCTAAAAATATCTTCTCTCGCTACCATTGGCACATATACTTCTGATCTCCGCAGAGTCAAGTATTAATCTTAAAGATTGGCAAAAATCCACACCTCTTTTAACACCTTGTCCAAAATATTCACTTCAGAAAGCAGATTATTTTTATATCAACCATCTCTCTTAAAGAAGAAAATTGGCTTATTCTTGGCTCTTATATAAATGTGCACCTACAAGATACACTTAAAATATACACTAATGGATCCCTTCTTGAAAAGAAGGAAGCAGGGGCAGCATTCATCATTGCAGCTTTAAAGGTTGAAAAGTCCTATCATATTGGCAAAAACCATTCCATCTTTATTGCTGAACTCACTGCTATTGTGATGGCTTTGTACTTTCTGCTAGATTTTCCAAATATTGTTCCGCAGATTTTGTTCTGCATTGATTCTAAATCTGCATTGCAGTCTCTTAGTAGCTCAACGTCGACAGTAAGGCAAAATTTCGTTACTGAAGTTAACTTTTTGGTGCATGTTCTAATTCTGAAGGGTTCGGTGAAAAACAGACGTAAAAGCGAAGACACACATGCACACACACACACACACACACACACACACACACACACACACACACACACATACACACACACACACACACACACACACACACACACACACACACACACACACACACTAATTCACTCATATAATTATATACACACTCACATACACGCACGCTCGTATGCACACTCACATACACACTTTCACACACACACACACACACACACACACACACACACACACACACACACACACACACACACACACACACACACACACTGACTGAATCCGTCTGATATCACTTTTCGGTGGAAGGATTAAACTGAAGAACTAACACACACACACACACACACACACACACACACACACTCACACACACACACACACACACACACACACACACACACACACACACACACACACACACACACACACACACACACACACACACATACACACCTGTGTGCGAACACACGCACAACATCTTGCGCACACGTTAAATCCTGTTCCGCTTTTCGTAAGAGTAGACCATTGTGTGCCGGTTGAGAACAAATGACAGAATTTACAAAACTGCATACACACGGGTACTGGATGTAAAAAAGTACATAAGTGCTTATTCCATTATCCTCGATATAAAAGAGTAAAATAAAGTAAAAATAACACACACACACACAACACACACACAGACATGCGCACGCACGCACGCAC
>CM054159.1:46709489-46716989 GCA_028751875.1 Rapana venosa | reverse complement strand
AGATTTCTCTTTTTTCCTTTTCTTTTTTTCGCTTCCTCGCTAAAGGCTTACCAATCGGAAACTTGCGTATCGACTGATTTTGCTCACTATAAAGGTAACGGCATTGGCTACACACACACACACACACACACATAAGATATACGAGACCTTCAAACAAAGAGCGTACAAATAGTTGAGTTTTCTTTTTGTTGTTTTTTAAAATTCTTTTATATCGAGGATAATGGAATAAGCACTTATGTGCTTTTTACATCCAGTCCCCGTGTGTATGCGGTTTTGTAAATTCTGTCATCTGTTCCCACCGGCACACAATAGCCTACTCTTACAAAAAGCGGAACAGGATTTAACGTGTGCGCAAGATGTTCTGCGTGCGTTCGCACACGGGGCCTCGGCTTATAGTCTCATCCGAGGGACTTTTGGGGAGAGTGGAGTCTGCACTGATGTTAACTCCAAGGGAAAATATCCCCTTGAACGGGAATCGAACCCGGGTCGTCAGATTGCCAGCGCAATGTTCTAACCACTAGGCTATCCCGGTAAGTGTTTGTTTTATTCCATTCCTCTCACACAGCTCTCAGGCTCACTAGATGGGGGGATTGTGCGTGTGGGACCATTTTTACCTACCATTCCAACAGCTGCATTGCTACACCAGGGAGGGTGTCTAGACAGGACACCTGTATACATGCACGCATTCAAATTTTGCCATCCATTCCTTCCACCACGTAATGTCTTTCTCTTCCAAAAGACCGTACGGGCTTTAACGTAAGTGCAAAATGTTTTGCGTGCGTTGGTTTATGGGTCCTAGAGTTGTAGTCTCATTTGAAGGACTTTCGAGGATGTGCAGTGGGTATTGATCTTAACTCCAGGGGAAAATCTTTTTTCGAACGGGTGCTTTGGGGATGGGTCGAACGAGCCCAAGCCGTCAGACCACTAGCACAAAGCGCCAACTACCCTATCCTCTAGTTGCAGTTTTCTGTTTTGATGTTCGAGAATGTGTTTGTGAAAATGAAGGGCATGTGTGTGTGTGTGTGTGTGTGTGTGTGTGTGTGTGTGTGTGTGTGTGTGTGTGTGTGTGTGTGCGTGTGTAAAGTGTGTGTGTGGTGTGTGTGTGTGTGTGTTGTGTGTGTGTGTGTGTGTTTGCGTTCGTGTATATGTGTATGTGTGTTTGTATGTGTGTGTGTGTATGTGTGTGTGTGTGTGTTTGTGTGTGTATATGTGTGTGTGTTCGTGTGTGTGGTGTGTGAGTGTAGGTGTGTGTGTTCCTTCTTTAATTTAACGTCTTTTCACATTAAGTGTGTGTGTGTGTGTTGTGTGTGTGTGTGTGTGTGTGTGTGTGTGTGTGTGTGTGTGTGTGTGTGTGTGTGTGTGTGTGTGTGTGTGTGTGTGTGTTAGGGCAGGGTGTGGGTGGGGGGCTGCGAATGATAAAAAGAGATGTTATGGAAGTCCATAATAATTTGTACGTTGTTGTTGTCGTTGTTGTAGTTGTGTTTGCCGTTGTTGCTGTTAAGCGGTGTTCTGCTTAACACCATGGGATACACACACACAAACACACATACACACTGTCTCTCACAACCCACCTGGAAACCACGCTGAGACTGTTAAGGATACAGTGAGCAGAAGGTTTGTGTGTATGACTTTTTAAAAATTCATCAGCATATAGGTATCCATGCTCCGTCTTTAGAGGATTTGTTTATTCTTCAGAGAATTTCAGGCTAAGAGCTCAGTAAGATATTTTTAATATAACAACATGGCGTCTAGTTTACATTGATAAATGATACAGCTTTTGGCCTGGGCCTATATACACATACACATGTGTGTGTATACACACATTTATAGATATTTATTTATTTATACTTATTTATTTATACCCCTTTTTTAAGTCACGGCATATTTCTCTACGGGAAATTCGGGCTGCTCTCCCCGGGGAGAGCGCGTCGCCACATGAGCAGCGCCACCCTTTTTTTTTTCATTTTCCTGTCTGCAAATGTATTTGTTTCCCTATCAGAGTGGCTTTTTTCCTACACAATTTTGCCAGGGACAACTCTCTTGTTGCCGTGGGTTCTTTTACGTGCGCTAAATAATCATGTGTAACACGCGGGACCTCGATTTATCGTCTCATCCGAAATACTAGCACCCGGACCACCACTCATTGTCTAATGGATGGGGGAAAAGTTCCATTAGACAGATAGATAGACGGACAGACAGACAGACAGACAGAATGGTACTGTATTGTATACAAATTTCCAGTCAGGGCAGATGATTTCGCGTGGAATTCCATCTGCTCATCCCAAATACGAGCTTGACACTACAAAAACAGCGCCACCCTTTACACACACAAAATACCCTGTCTCTGTGGGAGGTTTTGTTCCGCACTGAAAGAGGCTGGGTTTTATCGTCAAGATACTCCTGATTAGGCAGCCTTATTCCGACTGCAGAGGATTTATCTTCATTCATAATAGAGGAGATACAGCTTGTTATGCTAAGAGCTTTTCATGGATGCAAAGAGCACCAGTATTCTCAAGCGCATCAACACTTTTATTTATTTTTGTTCTTTTATATCAAGGATAATGAAATAAGCACTTATGCGCTTTTTTTACATCCTGTCCCCGTGTGAATGCGGTTTTGTAATCTGTCATCTATTCCCACCGGCACACAGTGGCCTACTCTTTACGAAAAGTGGAACAGGATTTAACGTGTGCGCAAGATGTTCTGCGTGCGTTCGCACACGGGGCCTCGGTTTATAGTCTCATCCGAAAGACTTAATAGGATTATGCCTTGGCACTTACAGTAGTGGCTGAAAAGGCCTTCAGCCTGGACTAAGTAAGAGAGAATATTGCGGAAGATATATTAAAACCCCAGCAGAGATTTCCGATGTAGAGATTGCAACTCAAAGCATAGGAAAACCTGATAACTTCTCTCATACAGAAACCCACAGCAAGCCACGCATCCGTACGGAGAACACTAGGAACAGTTGTTGTTGTTGTTATTGTTATAGTAGTAGTAGTTATATCCACGTTCTAGGATGCGGTACAAGGTATGTTTCTATTTCATTAAGCCGCCAAACACTGACACGAATTACAGACTGTTTCAACGAGCGTGAGTGATTTTCTGCATGTGCATATACAGGAAGCGAAGTAAGACACTGGTAGGTTAAAGTTGACCCGTGAGATCAAAAACCAAAACATCACTACTTTTCAGTCACCACACCCCGCTGCCAAGATTTAAACTCACGCCTTCATGAACCAAAGAAGCTGAAACCCAACGGTCTTAAACCGCTCGGCTATTAAAGCATCAGCCAATAGAGATGACTTGCGGTTATTGTGATTGTGTTTATATCCCAGCAGAAATGTCCGATTAAAAAGAAAATTCCTTTTATTCTTTTATATCGAGGATAATAGAATAAGCACTTATGTGCTTTTTTACATCCAGTCCCCGTGTGTATGCGGCTTTGTAAATTCTGTCATCTGTTCCCACCGGCACACAATGACCTACTCTTACGAGAAGCGAAACATGATTTAACGTGTGCACAACGTGTGAGAAGGCGGCTCTGTGTTAAATAAAGAGCAGAGGGGAAATAAGAGAGAGAGAGAGAGAGAGAGAGAGAGAGAGAGAGAGAGAGAAGAGAAGCATCCTCTTCCTCTTATACCTAGGGTCTAGTTTCGTCTGGGGACTAGAGCAGACCATCAGCCAACTGGTTTTCTATTGCCGGTCACATGGACAGTTGACGGTTGAAGAGTCGGGTGCAAGAGGTCTTTATCAGTGAGGTCCTTCGTCACAAAGCAAGGAAAGGTTATCTGTCAGTGCACAGCAATATTGGGTGAGTATGGTTTTTACTGGTTTGAAGTTTGGCTTTTTTGTGTGCGTAGTTGAGTTTGTGAGGGGTTGTGTGCGTGTGTGTGTGTGGGGGGGGGGGGGGGGGATAGGTGTGTGTGTGTGCTGGGTGGGGGGGGGGGGGGGTTGTAGTGAGTTGTTATTGTCTTATGAAATAGAATAGTTGGGTTATTTGTCGTTTTTGTTTTATTTCTGCAGATGATGATTTTGTAATTTGTTTTTCCTTTGGGCGTTCTTTTATACAGAATTATGCCAGAAGTGTGCAGAAAGAGAGTATCATGCATAAAATCATAATGCCGCATGTAGACCAACGATCTTTTCAAAGAGTTCAAATATGAAGGAGAAACGTCGTCTTGCACAAAATGAACTCCTAAATGGCAAATGATAAGTTCCTCTCAAAATCATTAAACATTACACCCAGTGGTGTGTAGGGCAGCAACAAAGCGCTTCCACTCCTGCCTATCCTGGGCCAACCTAGTCACTGATTCCCAAGAGTGATGCATGGCCTTCATCTCACTTTCTACAGTCCTCCTCCACGTTGCTTTTGGTCTTCCTTTCTTTCTCCTTCCTTCTGGGGTTCAGTGCAATGCTGTTCTTGTGATTGACTGTGGGTCTCTTCGGAGGATGTGCCCAATCCACTTCCACCGCCGTCTGGTGATGATGGTTCCCATGTCTTCTTGCCTGCATCTCCGTAGTAGGTCTTCATTGGAGATCTTCTCTGGCCAAAAGATCCGGAGAATTCTTCGGAGGCATATGGTGTAAAAGGATCGAAGTTTGGTAAGATCCGCTTCCGTCATCCTCCAGCACTCAGAACCGTACAGGAGCGTAGATACAACACAGCTCTGGTATAGCTTCAGTTTGGTGTTGGTACTGTACTGAGTTGATCTCCAGATATTGTTCGTCTCCCTAAACACACTCCTGGCCTTGCCCAGTCTGTTGTGGATGTCTTCTTTTGTGCCGCCCTCTGGTTTGATGCTGCTGCCAAGGTATGTGAACTTGTCTGTCTGGCGCAGGTCAGTTCCATTCACTTTCACAGGGGCTGGTGTGTTCACATTGAGCGACATTTTCTGTTTTCTTGGTGCTAAGACGAAGCCCCACTTGCTGTCCGAATGTTTGGAGTCTGCTGGTCTTCTCCTGGATATGTTGGTGTGTGTGGGACAGCAGCGCCAGGTCATCCGCAAAGTCAAGGTCGCCTAGTATTGAGAACAGGCTCCAGCGAATCCCTCTTGGGGTGTCTTCTGCCGTCTTCCTCATCACCCAATCATTGGCCAGCTTGAAGAGAACTGCCGACATCACACATCCTTGTCTTACTCCAGTCTTGATTTCGAAGACAGTGTTGCTATGGCCCACAGAGCATCTGAAGTTGTCGTAGAAGCTCTTGATAAGGTGTACCAGTTTCGATGGGATGCCATAGTGTCGAAGGATATTCCAAAGGCTGTCTCTGTGTATGCTGTCAAATGCCTTTTCGAAGTCCACAAAATTCACATACAGTTGTCTTTACCACTCTGTGCACCGTTCGATGGTGTTTCTGAGCGTGAATATCTGGTCTATACATCCTCTCAAAATACCATACCATTATTCATATTACTTTGTCTCTAACGAATCCTTTGTGCTTCTGTAATACATTTTCCAGTGGGCTCTAACCAGGATTTCATCCATGAACAACAAAAGGCAGACGACATGCTATCTTTCAGCTGTATCCTATTTCAAAACCTTTCTCGCCCTTTGGGATGCCAGGGACTTTTCGGTATAAACCAGCATCCCAACTTTCTGGAACTTTTTCCTTAAATCAAAAATCTGCGCTTGGATATAAAAATTTAGTACAAATCACGACTGAAAAAATATATGCTACGAATTTCCACTTTTCTGTCCCTCTCTTTGTTTCTGCCTTGTTCTTTTTTCTTCCTGTCACCTCCTCCTTGTCTATTTCCTGCCTTCTTGGTCCACTCTTTTGCCATTTTTTCCCCAGAAAGATCTACAAGATAACAATGTTTTTCCATCTCTACCGAAGTCGGATACGCTGGGCCTGAGTTGTCAGGCGCTTAACGGCAGTGCGACGCATTTTTGTTCAGATGACAGACGACAATAGTTGCTGTCTGAGCGTTCGACAACAATACACAATTTAAGAGAACTTTCCAATGCCTGGTTCAAAGGCTTTGTGACTTCATATGTTGTTGTTGTTGTTGTTGTTGTTGTCTTCAATTTAACGTCTGTTCACACTCAGTGATATTAGACGAGGGATGTGGAAAATGTAGTGGAACTAGAAGGGAATGGACAGAGAAAAGACTGATTAGGTAACAAGTGTGATGGAATTTTCATGCAATCCAAAGGGGGGGGGGGATCTTAAACATGAGCAAAAATTTAATTTCAACAGATTGTTAACATGAAACACCTATAAAGTAACTACAACAAATACTCTACTGGGCTGTGCAATAGACATTTAACAATGGCAAAGGCTAATTTTGGATTTTTATACGCAGTTTCCACAGACTTCATGTGTGTTGTAAGTTAAGTGCAAAGCCTTCATTAAAAAACAACAACATCGTTGTGTTTTAGAATGTCAGATTGAGATTGTCTTCAGCATTTATGAGCATAACAACATGTTCTCTCATTTACAAGGAGAGAAAAAAGTCTGACAGCGGAATATGGCTGCCTATATTATGAGGTGCCTGAACACACACACACACACACACACGCGCCACAAGTACCCCCCCTCCCCCCCACACACACACTTACACACATCCGCATGTGCAAGCGCGCGCGCGCGCACACACACACACATCCGCATACACACATCCACATACACACACACACACACACACACACCCGCACGCACGCAAGCACGTATGCACACACACACACACACACGCACGCACGCACGCAAGCACACACACAGACTAATACACACACATTAATACATACACACACACACACACACACACACACACACACACACACACACTGCGTGTGCGCGCGCGCTTTTCATCCCCTATGTAAGTTTGGTCTCACGGTGGATTCCAAAAACGGGATGAGTGAGGAAGAGAGCATTATTCAGGGTGACCCTTAGGGATGTTAAACCGGAGAACGCCCAAAAGCAACACACCCCTTTCTCTTCTTCACGTAACAATGTCCTGGTTTACGCACAGAAATGTCTCACGTCCTTTGTCATTTACATTGTAGCTTACAGAGGTCACAGACATAGATCTGTTTTTGAAGATGCCTGTATAAACAAACTTCATTTGCATATCTATTGCATTGTTCTCGACCCTAATCCATTATTGTTTGCTGTTATGTCTGTATCGTGTCTAGGATCATACTTACTGACCTACTATTTTGGTTCGTTGGTTGGCTGCTTGCATTTATCATCATTGACATATCCACACAAGACAGTTGACTACTCTACACGACATTACACTAGATATGGTTCTGTTAAATGATTCACTTTGAAAAGTCTGAAGAATGAAAACCTTTCATTTTCTCGGATATGCGTGTCCCACTCTCGCCATCTAGAGTCCATTAAACGTTGTTTGAAACATGGCAAAAACCTGTGTACCCAACCAACTCCCTAATTAAACCATACAAACGAAAAACCACTTCTACATAAACATTTCCGATTATTTGTTACCCAAGTTGTTTTGCCTTTAGCATCAAGTTCATATAATTATTTTGTATGCT
>CM054159.1:46701989-46704489 GCA_028751875.1 Rapana venosa | reverse complement strand
CAGTTTGGCTTTTGAAGGTCTTCGCGATCTTATGAGTCGGCTTGGGCTGCTCATGAGCGAAGAGAGTGGGGAGAGTATGGGGCACCATGAGCATCAACAGGATGAGGAAAGTATGGTGCATCATGAGGGTCAAAATTCGAAACGTGGTGTGAGGAAACGTAGTGTGAAGCCGATTGTGATTTCACACAATCACGGTGACCATTCCGAGGTAAATGTTTTGGTTAGTTAAGGTTTCGTTTGTTGGTTTGGAGTTTTGATTTTCGTTTTCTTCATGTCTTTGTTATTTGTCTTTTTTTTCTTTCGTTCTTTTCTTTCTTTATTGTTTGTCATTACTTTTTACTTTATTTCT
Source organism: Rapana venosa (assembly GCA_028751875.1). NCBI lineage: Eukaryota > Metazoa > Mollusca > Gastropoda > Neogastropoda > Muricidae > Rapana > Rapana venosa. The sequence continues at coordinate 46,704,140 of CM054159.1, read as the reverse complement.
TTCGTTCTTTCTTTTCTTTCCGTATTTGTGTAATTAGTTTTTTTTTAAACTTTATTTCTGTCGTCCTCATTTTCTTATTTCCACACTCCTTCTCTTGTTTTCCTTCAGTCTGTGTTTCCTACTTTCGTTCTTTCTTCTATCTTTCCTTCCTTCCTTTTTTTTCTGTCTTTTTTCCCACCCTTTCTTCCTATTTTCTTATATTGTCCTGTCTTTTCTTCTTTTCTTTTCAAGTCTTCCATTTTCTTTCCTTGCTTCTACTTTCATTCTATTTTGTTCTTGCTTTCCTTCTTCCTCGCTTTCTTCTGTCCTTCAAGTTCGTCCTTTTCGTCTTGTTTTGCACTGTCATATCTTGCCTTTCTTTCTTTCTTTATTTTTATCTACATGTCTCATTTCATTTCTTACCCTATTTTTATTGCATTTTTCTTTTCTGTTTATCTTATCTTTTTACTGTATGTCTTCTTCTTTCGAATCTGTTATCAGTTTTTTCCATTTTTTTGGTTATAGTTCTGTAGGATTTTTTTAAAATTCTCGTTATTGTTTCATTTCTTTAATATGCATTGCATTCTTCATCCTTCCATTTTTGTGAGTAGACACGACTTAACGAATCTTTTGTTTTTTCTTTCTTTCTTAAAAAAAATCTATGAAAATTGTACCTGAAATTAACCTCCCAAAATGAAACTTAAACAAAACTGTGCACCTGCTACTCTTGATCTAACAATGTATGCCCCATCTGAACTATAATTTTAATTTTCACAGCATACCTTTCAGGACTACCCACCCGACCAGGACATCTAAAAATAACAGACTGATTTGTGCTAAACATGTGTGCTTCATGGAGAAATTGGGGGTGAGGGGGGGGGGGGGGGGGGGGGGGGGGGGGGGAACCGAATAAAAAATGTTGACAGCTGTGTCGTTATTGATGTAAACCAGTGTCGAGGTCAACTTCACAGTGTTATATTTTGGGATGTTACTTTAGATTGTCTTCAGCCATGACAAGCTCGAACGAAAAAGATAAGCAACACGTGCTCTCTCTCTCCCTCCCTCTCTCTCTGTCTCTCTCTCTCTGTCTCTCTGTCTGTCTGTCTGTCTGTCTGTCTCTGTCTGTCTGTCTGTCTGTCTGTCTGTCTGTCTGTCTCTCTCTCTCTCTCTCTCTCTCTCTCTCTCTCTCTCTCTCTCTCTCTCACTCTCTCTCTTAGTGTGTGTGTGGGGATGGGGGGATTATGTAGTATTTCTTGACTTGTTTCTTCTTTTCCTTTTTTTCTCTTTCCCCCATGTTTTTTTGTGTGAGAGCATGGTGTAAAGAAGCCCTGTGCTTATCCATTTACTCTCAATTAATATTTCGAGTTCGAATTTGAGTTAGAGTCTCTCTCTCTCTCTCTCTCTCTCTCTCTCTCTCTCTCTCTCTCTCTCTCTCTCTCTCTCTCTCTCTCTCCATATTCCTCTCAAGTCGGAGTGTGACTGCTTATATGGTGTACGTAAAAATGAAGGTGTCCCATAACCTATAAGGTCGTAGGGGAGCGAGGCATCAGAGACCTCAACTTCTCTAGGGCCAGCATATTGAGGGCGGCGCCCATCTCCTCTCCCTCGCTGCTTTACCTTCCCTAATCCTAAAGAGGCAGGTACCCATTTACAGCTGGGTGAACTGGGGGAACTGTACTGAAGCCAAATCGCGCAAACGGTCACCCATCCAACTGGTAACCACGCTCGATGCTGCTTTAACCTTGGCCGGGGTAAAGCTATCCCGTCCCTTATATTATGAAGTAATTTTTTTTTAAACCCAGTCATACACTCCAATTTCTCATCCAATGTGTACTTACGGTCTCACAGTGATTCCCAGATGTAATGATGGAAACAGAGTGCATGTTCTGAGGGACCTCCAGAATGTTAAGCTGGGGAACGCCCTCACAATCTCAGAACTAGCTTGCTGATATCGATAATACGCGGTAGAACCATCCCCGCACTAATTCTTCCCCTCCCCTGGCCCCCCCCCCCCCCCCCCCCCCCCCGCCCACCCCCCACCCCCATACAGTAATTAAAATGTTCCTATTATTGGTGATGTTAATTTAGCTTACGTTGCTTCAAACTGGTTGATCAATGGCCAAGAGATAACGTACCTGCCTAGAAAGAAAGTATGGCTTCATTCCCTGTTAA
>CM054159.1:46666989-46696989 GCA_028751875.1 Rapana venosa | reverse complement strand
ACGAATGAAAGAAAAAGAAGAAAGAAAGAAGAACAAGAAAGAAAAAAAGAAAGAAAACGAACAAACGAACGAACAAACGAACGAACGAACGAACGAACGAACGAACAAAACACGAACGAACGAACGAAGAAAGAAAAAGAATGAATAAATAAAAAAAATAAATAAAAAAAATAAAATAAATAAATAAATGAAAGAAAGAAAGAATAAATAAATGAAAGAAAGAATGAATAAATGAAAGAAAGAATGAACCAAAGAAAGAAAGAAAGAAAGAAAGAAAAGAACGAACGAACGAACGAACGAACGAACGAACGAAAAAAAAATCATCTGAGCGCTTTGATTTTGCTGCTTTACAAGATTCGGCGCTATATACATTCCATACATCATCATCATCATTATTATTATTATTATTATTATAATTATTATCATTATTATTATTATTATAACTCCGTGCCTCCGTGTCCCCAGTATGGGCCTACAGCGTGGGCTCAGTGACGGCCATCTCCTTGGTGGGCCTGTTAGGGGTGGCGGTGATCCCCACCATGAGGAACGTGTTCTACAATAGCATGCTGCAATTCCTCATCGCTTTGGCCATTGGGGCCCTGTCAGGGGATGCGCTCTTGCATTTGCTGCCGCACGTAAGTTTTCAGTTTTTTAGGTTACTGTATTGTCTTCGTCGTCTTTCGGTTTTGTTGTTGTTTTGGGGGTTGTTGGGTTGTTGTTGTTTTTTCGGATTTTGTTTTTTGGGTTTTTTTTGTTGTTGGGTTGTTGTTGTTTGTTGTTGTTTTTTTGGGGGGGCTGTTGTTTGTTTTTTGTTTGTTATCTTTGTTGCTTTTGGGAGTGATTTGGTGGTGGAGGAGTAGGGGTGGGAGGTTATTAGTTTTTTTTTTGGCTTTTTTCCGGTGATTTCTTTTGGGGGAGTGGCGGGGTTGGGGGTGGGGGGGGGGGGGGGGGGGCGGGAAGTGGCGTTGTCGTTTAAATGGTTATTACTGTTCACTTTGTTGTAGTTGTTGTCATTCTTGTCGTTGTCCATATCACCTTTTTCATTGTCGTTGTTTTAAAAAAAAAAAAATTATCAAAGATTTTGACATTGTCATCATCTTTGTTCTCGGTGTTCGTGCATTTGTTTTTCTTATTGTTATTGACACCATTGTTGTTGTGGGTTGTTTTTTTTTGTAGTCGTCAACTGCCGTATAGTTATACTGTTTTGATCATTGCAATGTTCCTATTATTGTTGTCATTACTGTTATCATTACTATATCTTCATCAGCATAATCATTCTTTTTTTCTCGTCAATTTCTTGTTGTTGAAATATTGAGTCTGATTGTGTGACCATGTTTCTGGCTTCTGCTTTCTACATCACACGAACGTGCACGTGAGTGTGTATGCGCACGTACGCACGCACGCACGCACGCACGCACGCACACACACACACAGGGACGGGATAGCCTAGTGGTTATAACATTGCGCTGGCAATCTGACGACCCGGGTTTGATTCCCGTTCAAGGGGATATTTCCCTCTGGAGTTAACATCAGTGCAGACTCCACTCTCCCCAAAAGTCCTTCGGATGAGACTGTAAACCAAGGCCCCGTGTGCGAACCCACGCAGAACATCTTGCACACACGTTAAATCCTGTTCCGCTTTTCGTATGAGTAGGCCATTGTTGTTTCGGTGGGAACAGATGACAAATTTACAAAACCGCATACACACGGGGACTGATGTAAAAAAGCACATAAGTGCTTATTCCATTATCCTCGATATAAAAGAATAAAATAAAAAATAAATTTAAAACACGGCGCGCGCGCGCGCGCCCCACCACACCACACACACACACACCACACACAACCCTCCCCTTCTCTCTCTCTCTCTCTCTCTCTCTCTTCTCTCTCTCCTCTCTCTCTCTCTCTCTCTCTCTCAAGTGTTGGGTTATTATTAAGATGTATCCCTACAGGCGGGGACTGGATGTAAAAAAGCACATGGTGCTTATTCATTATCCTCGAAATAAAAGAATTTGTCATTGTCATTGTCATTCTCTCTCTCTCTCTCTCTCTCTCTCTCTCTCTCTCTCCTTCTCTCTCTCTCCCCTTTTCTCTCTCTCTCTCTTCTCTCCTCCTCTCTCTCTCTTCTCTCAAACACACACACACACACACACACACACACACAACATACACAAGTGCAAAACACACACACACACACACCACATACACACACACGCCTGCACGCATGCACGCACACGCGCTCGCTCGCACGCAGGCACAGTTCCTGCCAAACAGAAAAGATAAAACGTCAAGGAGGGAAGAGTGTACGAAGAAACACAGGAAGGGAGGCTACCGCTTATATCTGTTACCTCGTGGCTTAGACATACACATTTCTCTCCCTTCCTCTCTGTCTGTGTATCTATATGTTTATTTCATTTATTTTTTTTTTTTTTATATCGAGGATAATGGAATAAGCACTTATGTGTTTTTTACATCCAGTCCCCGTGTGTATGCGGTTTTGTAAATTTTGTCATCTGTTCCTACCGGCACACAATGGCCTGCTCTTACGAAAAGCGGAACAGGATTTAACGTGTGCGCAAGATGTTCTGCGTGCGTTCAAACACGGGGTCTCGATTTATAGTCTCATCTGAAGGATTATCTGTGTGTGTGTGTGTGTGTGTGTGTGTGTGTGGTGTGTGTGTGTGTGGTGTTCTGTCTGTCTGTCTGTCTCTGTCTGTGTGTCTGTCTCTCTCTCTCTCTGTGGATAGATAGAAAAAGTGTGTGTTTATTGTGTTGTATTGTATTGCATACCACTTTAAACCGCAGCAGATTTCTGTGCGTGAAAATCGGGCTGCTCTCCCCTGGGAGAGCGCGTCGCCACAAGAGCAGCGCCACCCATATTTTTTTTACATTTCCTGTCTGCAACTGTATTTGTTTCCCTATCAGAATGGGTTTTGTCTACAGAATTTTGCCAGGGACAACTCTCTTATTGCCGTGGGTTCTTTCACGTGCGCTAAATGCATGTTGCACAAGGGACCTCGGTTTATCGTCTCATCCGAAAGACTAGCACCCAGACCACCACTCACGGTCAAGTCGATGGGAGAGATGTTTCGGACACAAAATGGAGATCGAACTACTACACACTTCGAATACGGATTTTTCGCTTTCTAGGCAGGCGCGTTACCTCAAGACCACTGATCCACTCTGTGTGTATGTGTGTGTGTGTGTGTGTGTGTGTGTGTGTGTGTGTCAAAGTCAAAGTCAAAGTCAAACTTTTATTTTCAGATGGTACATTGAATAAGCAGTGCATTTGCTTTTTTTCATCAAGCCATCTATCTAAAGAAAGAAAAAAAGCGAGAAAAAAAAAAAGATAATGTATATGCGACATAGAAAAAAAAACACCTAATCTATGGTAAACTATAAAATCAAAAAAAAAAACCAAAAACTTTTTGCATTTTGGAATTAAATAAACAAAATCCCAGAAAAATATGAGCCCATCAATTCAAATAATTCAAAATCTTGAAAAAAAAAAACCCGTCTAACAAAAACAAAAAAGAACAATAAAAAAAACCAAACCAAAACAAAAAAAAGAAGACAAAAAAAATAAAAAAAAAAAAAAAACCACACCAATGTTCCCCCCCCCCCCCCCCCCCCCCCCCCCCCCCCCCCCAACACACATGTACACACAAAACCTTCAACCATAAAAAAACAAGAATAAAAAACAACAAAAGGATGAATCAACAAGGAAACCACAAAAAGGGAAAAAACAATCAAACAAACAAAATATACATACCAACAAAAAACAGCGAAAATAAAAACATAGGAAAAAAATTAACACCAAGACAAAAAAAAGAAAAATAAGAACTAACAAAAAGAGGAAAAAAAAAAAGTCCAAAATATCCCCTCCCCCTCCCCAAAAAAACCCACCCAAAACCCCAAAAAAAAAAAAGGGCAAAATACCCCAAATCCTCCCCCCACCACTCCCAACAAAAACAACAACAACAACAACCAAAATTAAGGGATATAACAGAGAAACTGATGTATATTTTAAACATTAAAATACACATAAAATACACTCCTCACCCTATCCCCTTTACCACATAATATACCAAATATAAGAAAAAAAAAAAGAATAACCAACACTATTGGATTCAGAGCAAAGAATAAAACAAGACACCCTTTTTCCCCCCTTTCCCCCGGGGTCAAACACACATGTATATGTGCTTTTTGGTTTAGGCAAGCAACGAATCCTTCGATAAAAGAATAAATTCAGGCAATGAAAAACCCCCCGCATACTAACGTCGCAATAACTTTTTAGCTCATTAGTACAATGAACCAGAAAACTAAAGTGACAAAACTAATAGATCGTTTTTATTGAATAAAAAGAACTAAAAAAGGCCAAAAAGCAAGAAAGTAAAAAACAAAACCGAACCCAATTACACAACACACACGCTCTCACCCCTTTAAACCACACACTTGTACACACACACAACAACAACACAACCACAAAACACAAAAATCGATTAAAAGGCGGCGGGGGGTTGATATCATATCAACCCATATAAATCAATGTTTACACATGAATCTTTTTGAATATAAAAACTTGGGTCATATCTAATTTTAATGACAAAAATAAGTCGTGACACTTAAATCACTCTTTTAAGTAAAGTCTTTTGTTCTGTACTTTTTCATGGAATTCTTTTTTGTGTTTTTTTTATATAAATTTTTTTTTAATCATTTAAAAAATTTTGGGGGGAGTTTTTTCCCAGGTCCTGCCTGAAAAAAAGGGGTTTGTTTTTTAATAGGTTTTTTTCGGGGTCTTGGAAATGTTAGCAAATGGTTGTGTCTTTTTTGGTTAACTTTGAAAGCTTTGGTAATTTGGGGGAGGTGCATTTTGATTAAAACTTTTTGCATAAACACAGCTTTTTTTGAATGAAAGTCGGTTTAAAAAGGGGTCGGGACATTTTTTGTTTAAAATCCTCAATTGTCAGGGTGTTCTTTTTAAACAATACAAGTTTTACTGCTCTTTTTATAAGCGATAAATGAATTTCATGTTCGTTCCACGCAGGTTTTTCCCAAATAGTTAGATAGTAATGATTGGTAGAATGTGACCCAAAAAAAATGTTTTCGAAAATATTTTTTAGAAGTGTTTTATTTTGGAAAATTTAAGTAGCCTGTGAGCTGGGGCGTTTACCTAGTGACATTATGTGTCGTAAAGTCATATTTTTTAAATGGAAACCCCCTAATATTTTGTGAGTAAACTTCTTCAACTATTCCTTATCCAAAAACAGGGGTTAAAACCCTATCATTCATTTTTTGTTTCTGTTTTGGAACGTACATACATTTTGTTTTTGTGATTTAAGGACATTGGGTTTATTGATTCCAAATAATAAATCTGTAATCGTATTGAAGTTTGCTGTTAATCTGCTGGAGTCTGAATACTACAAAAGAGGTGGTATCGTCAGAAAAACATTTCACAGTTACATTAAAAAAAACAGGTAAATCATTTACAAACTGAAAAAAAAGGGGGCCCCAAATACTGGCCTTGTGGTACCCCATGTCTAAGGGGTATAGTTCTAAATGCTTGGTTATTTCGTACAACTTGCCTTTGGACAAAAAAATTTTTCTAGTGTTGGATAACTTCGGTGGCAGTTTGTAAAATTCAAAATTTCCCAAAAATAACAAAGAGGGGTTGATCACATCAATGCTTTTCAAAGTCAAAAAAAAAGGGAGGCCTTTAACTTTTTGTCATTTATTTGTGGGGAACTGTCGTGGCTGAGTTAGAGCAGTGTGACGGGAAAAATTTTTTTAAAAAACCCCTGTTTTTCCCTCTTTGCAATAGATTGTTTTTTAAAAAGTAAGAATTTAGGGATGTTTGTAGGGTTTTTTTCAATGGGTTTGAAAGTACAGAGAGATTGAAATTGGCCTGAAAATTGAAGGAGAAGAGCAGTAAAACCTGTTTTTTTGGACGGTTAATTTTTTGCCTTTTTAAACTTGAGGGAAAAATCTTTTCTCAAAACAAGTTGTATGAAGTCAGGGGTTTTAACAATAACCGGACTTTTGGAGTTTTTTTAAACCCAGCATCTAATTGTTAGTCACGTGTTTTAGAATTTTGTTTGCATTTTTTTGCTTTTTTAATCAAACAAAGGTTGTCATGGCTGGAGTTTTAAATGGAAAGTTAAATTTTTTTTTGAGTTAATATATTTTTTAGGGAATAAGATCATTTTGCTTGATTGTCACATTTAAAACTTTTTTTGTACATTTTAAAAAAAGGGGTTTAATTCATCATTGGTAGTCTTTAATGACTGTTGATTTTTTGGAAAAAATGTTTATTACATAATTTTTGTGGCTTTCCAAATCTGGCGAGAGTCACTATGGGAATTTAAAACGTTGAAAGTAATTACGCTTTGATTGCGTTTAAAGGAATTCACTTTATTCCTTTGGTCCCGAATTGTTCATGTGTACCATGGGTTTTCAGGGGGGTTTTTTAAGTTTTACTCGTTTTATTTTTTTGTTTTCCATGAGGGTTTTTTGGTTTTTTTTTTTAATCTTTTTTTTTTTAAAGGGGCATGTTTGTCATCACTGAGATAAATATGTTAAACCCAAAAATTTGCACTTCATGGGGTTTGATTTGGGGATACCGTTAATGGTGAGTTCTCAGGCCGAAAGAAAATTATCCTCACAGAAGTGTTTGAATCGTCGGGAAATATGTTTTTGCCCAACTTTAGGAATTTTTTATGCGACCTTAAAAAAGTACAGCAGACAGGATTTGTCGTGCATCCACAGAGGAGCCAAAACTTAGTATGTGTGTTTTGCGTTAGGGATTATACAATTAAGTTACTGATTTTCTTTTACGTGTGGGGGTTTTTCTTTTATTGTTCCCGACCAAGCATTTATATAGTTGTGATTTCCTTTTGGTTTTGGGTTTGAGTAAGTCTATGTTAAAAATCTCCAAAAATAAAAGTTTCACAGTTAAAAGTGCAAATTATCCCTTAGAGAATTGAATCTATCAAACCAATTTGTGGTTTCTGACGGGTTTCTGTATTGAATCCTTTCAAAAGTGGCCTACTGTGCTTTTTAATTTTATTTCTACCCAAAACGATTCGATATCTACACATCAAAAAAATTTTAAGCTTTTACAGATAATGAAATGCGAAAAATTTTTAATAGGCCCGGAAATTTTTGGTTTGTAGGGGTCTTTGGGGAAATATTTTGGGTTTGGAAGTGCATGTCTCACGTTATATTTTTAAGAAAAGGCGGGATTCAGCAAAACCAAATAAATGAAATCTTCCCTCAATTTAAAAAGTATGCTAGCAATGTCTCTTTTTTATTGGTTTCATTTTTAGTTGAGGTAGCCTACTGTAACATGTTTTATTTGGCCCTTGTCCCAGGAAGGAATGAGTGAGGGAGGGGGTGCGATTAATAGGCTGTGTTAGAATTTCGGTTTTTAAAAGAGCAAACGCACAATGAAAAATCAAAAAAATAAACATTACAAATTTTTAAAAAAAAAAAAAACCGTAATTGAAATAAAAAGATCCAAGATATACAGGTAGACTTACAAAATTGCCTGTAACAAAAATAACTTTTTAACAAATTAAAAGTATACCATACACAACAATTGAGAAATTTTTGTTACAATGCAAGCAAAATCCTTAAAGTTAACAAAAAAAAATTCATAAGGAAAAAAAAAAAAAAAAAAAAAAAAAAAAAAAGAAAAAAAAAGATCAATGGAAAAAAAATTAGGGTTTGAAAAAAAGACTTTCGGCTTGGAATAAGTTCCTTTCCTTTTTTTCGTAGCAGTTAAAAAAATGTTTTCCAAAAGTCTTATCAATTAAATGTTCAATAATCACTTTAAATTGAGCAAAAAAAAAGATTTCACTGTTAAACCTTGTAAAGGGAAATTTCGCATGAACCAAAATTTTTCCGAGAGGAAGGAGAGAGTCAGAGGTTGTGACAGAGAGACAGGTAGAAAGACAGTCAGAAAGAGGCTTTTAAAAAAGAAAAAGTAGATTACATAAGGTATAGGGGGAGACAAACTTGACATGGCCCATACGTAACATTCATCAGTGGTTATGCTCTGTGTGTGAAATGACACAATATTGGGAAAAAGGGGAGGGGGGGAAAGGGGGAAAACCATGAAAAAAAGGGAAAACACAATATTCAAAGAAAAACATTGCATATAAAAACTTTACGGGGAATTATAGAAAACGTATTTTAATATTATTAGATGTGAGAACAAAATATGCATTCACCCCCGCACATGTGCGGGCCCCCCCCACTCCCCCCCCCCCCCCCCCCCCCCCCCCCCCCCACACACACACGCGCATACACAAGCTTACAAACCCAAAAATACACCACTCATTGACCCCCTTTTATTCACTGCTTTAAATTAAATTTGGGTTGGAGCAGTTCCATTTAAAAAGACCTATAATTTTGTCTGTTTTTGAATGGGAGGCCTTCAGGGTGTCGACCCCGTTAACTGCAGGGAAAATGGTTCCTGGGTTGTCTGGGTGGAAAGTGAAAGTCTATCAGTCAAGGAGAGGTGGAAGGACGGGGACTAGGAACACTGGAGTTGGGTTGTGGTTTTTGGTGGTTTTTGTGTGCGCCGCGCGGTGTTTTTTGTGTATGGTGTGCTGTTTGTGTTTGGTTGTTTTGTGTGTTTTTTGTGTTGTGTGTGTGTGTGTGGGAGGTGCGTGGGGTGCGTGTGTGTTTGTGTGTGTGTGTGGGGTGGTTGTGTGGGGTTGTGAGCGCGCGCGTGTGTGTGTGTGTTGAGTGTGTGTGTTTGTTGTGAGCGTGTGTGTGTGTGTGTTTTTTTTATTTATCTATTTTGGTGTGTGTGTGTGTGTGCGCGCGCGTGTATGTATGTATGCGGGTGTGTGTGTGTGTGTGTGGTGGGGTGTGTTGTGTGTGGTGTGTGTTGTGTGTTTGTGAACAGGCTCTCAGTCCGGCTCACCCTCAAGGCAAGGAGGGTCATGGAGGACAGGTGTCTGAAGGCAACAGTACAGGTAGCAGTGACACAGCGCATCAGCATGGCAGTGGTACGTGTGTGCCTGCCAAAGTCCTGTCAAAGTCCTGTCAAAGTCCTGTCAAAGTCCTGTCAAAGTCCTGTCAAAGTCGACCTTTAGTTTCCAGATGGCAGTAGTACATTGTACAACAACGGGGACGGGATAGCTCAGTGGTCGGAGCATTCGCTTTTCCCCCCAGCCAAGGTTATGCAGAGTCGAGCGTGGTTACCACTTGGATGGGTGACCGTTCGCGCGCCTTGGCTTGATTACAGTCCCCCAGTTCACCCAGTGAAAGGCCTAATGATGTTATTGATGTTGGTGGTGATGTTATTGCTGTTTGTAGTGGTGTTATCAATAGTGTTGGTGATGGTGTTATTACTGTTGCTGATATTGTTGTTGGTGTTGCTGTTGGCCTTCGTGTTAGTGTTGTTGCTGTGATTGTCAACATGATGTATTAATATTATTGTTGACCAGAGGCAGAAGACAGCTATGGAGTGGCAGTGGTGTTGAAAGGGCCCGGTGATGATATTGCTGTTGATGGTGTTATTATCATTGTCAACATGATTAATGTTATGTATATCATTGTTGTGCAGAAGCAGACGACAGTCACAGCAGTGTGAAAGGCCTGGTGATGTTATTGTCATCATTGTCAACATGAGTAATGTTGTTGATATGATTGTTGACCAGAAGCACACGACAATCACGGCAGTGTGGTATGGAAGGGTCTGGTGGTGTTATTGTTATCATTGTCAACATGATTAATGTTATGGATATGATTGTTGACCAGAAGCAGACGACAGTCACGGCAGTATGGTATGGAAGGGGCTGGTGATGTTTTTGTTGTTGTCAACATGATTAATATTACTGATATCCTTGTTGGGGGACGGGATAGCTCAGTGGTCGGAGCACTCGCTTTCCCCCAGCCAAGTTAAGCAGCGTCGAGCGTGGTTACCACTTGGATGGGTGACCGTTTGCGCGCCTTGGCTTCAGTACAGTTCCCCCAGTTCACCCAGCTGTAAATGGGTACCTGCCCTCTTTAGGATCAGGGAAGGTAAAGCAGCGAGGGAGAGGAGATGGGCGCCGCCCTCAATATGCTGGCCCTAGAGAAGTGAGGTCTCTGACGCCTCGCTCCCCTACGACCTTAATATAGGTTATGGGACTCCTTTACTTTTTTATATAAAATCCTTGTTGACTAGAAGCAGACGACAGTCACGGCAGTGTGAAAGGCCTGGTGATGTTATTGTTATCATTGTCAACATGTTTGATATCACTGATATGATTGTTGCCCAGAAGCAGACGACAATCACGGCGCTGTGGTGTGGAAGGGGCTGGTGATGTTATCATAGTCAACATGTTTAACGTTATGGATGTGATTGTTGACCAGAAGCAGACGACAGTCACGGCGCTGTGGTGTGGAAGGGGCTGGTGGCTCTGCTGGGCCTGCTCTTCTTCTTCCTGGCAGAGAGAGTTCTGATGATCGTCACTGAGAGCAGGACACGGCGCTTAGCCCAGGTCAGTAGTGGTGGTGGTGGTGGTGTTAATAGTAATAGTAGTTGTGGTAGTAGTCGTAGTAGTGGTAGATGGAGGTGGTTGTGGGAGTAGTGGTAGTAGTAGTAGTAGTAGTAGTAGTAGTAGTAGTAATATCAGTAGTAGTAGTAGTAGTAGTTGTAGTTGTAGTAGTAGTAGTAGTAGTCGTCGTCGTCGTAGTTGTAGTAGTAATAGCCAGCAGCAGCAGCAGCAGCAGCAGCAGCAGCAGCAGGAGCAGCAGGAGAGTAGTAGTAGTAGTAGTAGTAGTAGTAGTAGTAGTAGTAGCAGCAGCAGCAGCATGTCAATTCAGTTGTTTTTTTGTTTGGGTTTTTGGCTGGTTTGTTGGCTGGTTGGCTGGTTTGTTTGGCTGGTTTGTTTGGCTGGTTTGTTGGTTTGTTGGCTGCTTGTTGGCTGCTTTGTTGACAGCTTTGTTGGTTTGTTGGCTGTTTGTTGGTTTGTTGACTGGTTTGTTGACTGGTTTGTTGGCTGGTTTGTTAGCTGGTTTGTTGGCTGGTTTGTTGGCTGGTTGGTTAGGTTGGTGTTGTTGTTTTTTCTTTTCTCAGATAGATCTCAAATGTTAACCAATGCTGTGACTCTGTTTACGCGATCGTTTTTGCCCACCATTACGTATCTGCATTCCGACTTCGGGGTTGATACTTAAATCTGACACAAATGTACGCACTTCTTAGACAAAGAAAGAAAAAAAAGATATATTATCATCCGTTCCTACCGGTACGCAATGGCCTACTATTCCGAAAAGTGGCACAGGTTTTAACGTGTTCGCTAGATGCGTCCACGCACGGGGAATCGGTGTGTATACTCAGATCCGAATGATTTTCAGGAGAGTGGAGTGGGTACTGCTGTTTACTCCAAGGGGAAAGTGTAATGCCCTGAACAGGGGCCGTGATTAGGGCTTGAACCTGGGCCCTCAGATCCCAGGAACTGACCTTTGGGGCTAACTATCCCCCTAGCCCACCTTGCTGCTATCTGAATGCGTTCGTTTGCCCGCTTGCCTGTTTGTTTGGTTAGCTTTTTGTGAGTTTGGTTTGGCTTTGTGTTTGTTTCTTTGTTTTATTGTTCGATTGGGATTTTCTTTCTTACCTTCATTTAACTGTTTTGTTTTTGATTGGTTTTTTTTGTTGTTGTTGCTTGCTCTGCTCATTTATTTCTTTGGGTGTTGTTTTTTATTCGTTGCGTTTGCTTTGCGTTCCCAAATTGCATTTTTTTTGTGTGCGTCTCATGTTTTGTCTTTTATGAGGTTGGGGGGGGGGGGTATTTCTAAATTCTTTCGTTGTTCGCTTGTATGTTTCTTTCTTTTTTTGTATGTTGCCACTGTTCGTGAGGGGTGTGTGTCCGATTTTTCTTGTTTTACTGAATACTTGAGGGGGTTTTCCACTTTGATGCATATTTCTCTATCTGAGAGGGATACACACACACACACATACATACATATACTCACAACACACACACACACACATACATACATATACTCACAACACACACACACATACATACATATACTCACAACACCACACACACACACACACACACACACACACATACACACACATAAACACACACACATACTCACACACATACACTCACACACACACACACGCACACACATACTCACAACATACACATATATCACAACAAACCACATACTCACAACACACTTACTCACAACACACACACACACACACACACACACACACACACTCACACAACACAACACACACACACACACACACACACTCACAACACAACACACACACACACACACACACACACACACACACCACACACACACACACACACACACACACACTCACCCACAGGGTCGCTTTAGCTGTCTTCAGTGCTTGGGGTCTGTCTTGTCCCACAATATATAAATAAATGAATAGTATATTGCCATTTAACAAGTCTCTGTGTGTGTTTGTTTGTGTGCGTGCGTGCGTGTGCGTGTATGCATGCGTTTATGCATGATGCGTGTATGCGTGTGTAAGTGCGTTTATGCATGATGTGTGTGTGTTTTATGCGTGTGTGTATGTGTGTCCGCGATCGCGAATGTGCGTGTATTCAACAGAAAAAAGCCAAGCGAAAAGCACAGCTACTGGAGATGGCCCCGAACGGAACAGAGCAAGTCGTCGTCATATCTTCATCTAGTAAGTGTTGTCAGTATGTAATAATAATGATAACAGTTAATATCATACAATATGCATTACGGCATGAGAAAGGGGAGAAGCGCTCTGAAGCTGGAAAATGGCTGCCTGTGTGGCAAGTTACTTCAAAACATACACACGGGGACTGGATGTAAAAAAGCACATGGGTGCTTATTCCATTATCGATATAAAAGAATAAATAAAGAATAAATACCAGTAATCTTTACTCGCTAAATTTTCATCCCGTGTATTGGCCCAAGCCAAAATCTTTCGTCAGATATGGATGTAAAGGAAAGTGATGGAGAGTGCGAGAGGGAGAGAGAGAGACAGTCAGAGAGAGAGAGACAGACAGACAGTCAGAGAGAGATAGACAGACAGACAGTCAGAGAGAGAGACAGACACAGAGAGAGAGACAGACAGACAGAGACAGACAGACAGTCAGAGAAAGAGAGACAGACAGACAGTAAAACAGACAGACAGAGGAGACAGAGATAGAGAGACAGAGAGAAAATGAGACAGAGAGGGGAGAGAGACAGAAGAGAGAAGAGAGAGAGAGAGAGGGCAGGAATGGGGAGAGACAGATGAGAGAGAGAGAGAGAAGGAAGGAGAGAAAATAAGAGAGAATTGAATTGAATTGAATAAATTTTATGTAAAGAGGGTTATGACATAACCAAACATGCTTTTTTACAACCAGCCCTCTGAGCAAAAGAACACAATAACAACACCCCCCCCCCTCCACCTTTCAACCAAAAGAAGAGAGAGAGAGAGAGAGAGAGAGAGGAGAAGAGAGAGAGAGAGAGATAGAGAAAGAGAGAGAGAGTGAGAGAGAGAGAGAGTGAAAGAGAGAGAGAGTGAGAGAGAGAAAAGAGCAAGAGAGAAAGAAAGAGAGAGATGAGAGAGAAAAGAGAGCAAGAGAGAGAGAGTGAAGGGAGGAGAGAGAGAGAGAGAGAGAGAGAGAGAGAGAAGGAGAGAGAGAGAGAGAAAAGAGCAAGAGAGAGAGAAAAGAGAGAAGTGAGAGAGAAAGAGACAAGAGAGAGAGAGTGAAGGGAAGAGAGAGAGAGAGAGAGAGAGAGAGAAGAAGAGAGAGAGAGAGAGAAAAGAGCAAAGAGAGAGAGAAAAGAGAGAGAGGATGAGAGAGAAAAGAGACAAGAAAGAGAGAGTGAAAGGGAAAAGAGAGAGAAGAGAAGAGAGAGAGAAGAGAGAGAGGAGAGAGAGAGAGAAAAGAGCAAGAGGAGAGAGAGGAGAGAGAGAGAGAAAAGAGCAAGAGAGAGAGAAAAAGAGAAGAGAGAGAAAAGAGAGCAAGAGAGAGAGAGTGAAGGGAGAGAGAGAGAGAAGAAAGAAAGAAGAAGAGAGAGAGAGAAGAAAGAGCAGAGAGAGAGAGAAAAGAGAGAGAGGAGAGAGAGAAAAAAAAGCAAAGAGAGAAAAGAGAAGAGGATGGAGAGAAAAAGAGACAATAGAGAGAGTGAAGAGAGAGAGAGTGAGAGAGAAAAGAGAGAGAGAAAAGAGAGAGAGAGAGAGAGGGCAGTGAGAGAAAAAAAAGAAGAGAGAAGAGAGAAAAAAAAAAGAGAGAGTGAGAAAGAAGAGGAGAGAGTACACAAACACAAACACACAACACACAGATAAATTTTTTCAAAGGATTTTTTTAATCATTTTAATCCTCTGATCTTTTTGCTTTACAACACACACTCATTACACCACCCGCCCCCCCCCCACAACAACACACACACACACGCACACAAAAGATTCAGACCACTTCAAAGACGAATACATCAT
Organism: Rapana venosa; assembly: GCA_028751875.1. Lineage (NCBI taxonomy): Eukaryota > Metazoa > Mollusca > Gastropoda > Neogastropoda > Muricidae > Rapana > Rapana venosa. The sequence goes on along the minus strand of CM054159.1, from coordinate 46,682,546 downwards.
TGGCCTAAGAAAAGCCCTCACAAACAAAAAAGCTGTAAACTTGGAAGAGGGGGAAAACAATTAATATATGAAGTGCCAAAGTGTGAATGCGCTAAAATACGAACGGCAATGCCAAAAAAAATACGCCACGGTGCATTTTATTTTTGTTATATAAAAAGCGAAACTGCCTGTAGAATATTCAGAACACGCTGAACTATTAGTTGACTGATATTAGTTAAGAGACGAAATATACAAATATCAAACACTTACATACACACACACGCAGACGCATGCATGCACGCGCGCGCACACACACACACACACACACACGCACACACGCACGTAAGATCCAAAATCCCCCCCCAACCCCCCTCCCAACAAACAAACAAACAAAATCTAAGGAATTGTTTACGCTGATACCGATTATTTGACTGCTTCACACCATCGCATTGTTGGCAGTCGTGTTGAAAAAGTGTTTTTGCATAATGTTGACCTAGTTGTTGTTGCCGCTGTTGTCGTTATTATCTCTCTTCTTCTTCTTCTTCTTCTTCTTCTTCTTCTTCTTCTTCTTTCTTCTTCTTCTTCTTCTTCTCCTCCCCCTCCTTCCCCTTCTCCTCCTCCTTATTTCTTCTTCTTCTTCTTCTTCTTCTTCTTCTTCTTCTTCTTTCTTCTTCTTCTTCTTCTTCTTCTTCTTCTTCTCTTCGTCGTCGTCGTCGTCGTCGTCGAACGCTCAGACACCAACTATTGTTGTGTGTTGTATTAGCGAAAATGCGTTGCACTTGAGCCCAGGGCATTCGACTTCGGCGTGGAAAAGAACTGTTATCTTTTAAGTCTTTTGGGGAAAAAAAGACAGGAGAATGGATCAAAAATGCAGAAAATCGATAAGGAGTTGTTGAGAGGAAGAAAAGCGGCAAGGCAGCAAAAGAGAGGGATAGAAAAGAGGGAATTTCTAGCACATGATTTTTAGGAAGTGGGGATGTTGTCTATTCTGGCAGGCCCCCGGCATCCCCGCGGGAAATTTGTGTGTGTGTGTGTGAGTGAGTGAGTGTGTGTGTGTGTGTGTGTGTGTGTGTGTGTGTGTGTGAGTGAGTGTGTGTGTGTGAGTGAGTGAGTGTGTGTGTGTGTGTGTGTGTGTGTGTGTGTTGGAGTGTGTGTGTGTGTTTATTTTATATCTATTTTATTTTATTTCAATCTTTTATATCGAGAATAATGGAATAAGCACTAATGTGCTTCTTTACATCCAATCCCCGTGTGTATGCAGTTTTGTAAATTCTGTCATCTGTTCCCACCGGTACACAATGACCTACTCTTACGAAAAGCGGAACAGGATTTTAACGTGTGCGCAAGATGTCCTGCGTGCGTTCTCACACGGACCTCGGTTTATATTCTCATCCGAAGGACTTTTGGGGAGAGTGGATGTTAACTCCCAGGGAAAATATGCCCCTGAAAGGGAATCGAACCCGCGTCGTCAGATTGCAGTGCAATGTTCTAACCACTAGGCTATCCCGTCGCGTCCCTCGCGTGTGTGTGTGTGTGTGTGTGTGTGTGTGTGTGTGTGTGTGTGTGTGTTTGTGTGTGTGTGTGTGTGTGTGTATGTGTGTGTGTGTGTATGTGTGTGTGTGAGTGTGTGTGTGTGTGTTTTAAAAATACTAAATTGCGTAACAAAAATCACTCCTGAGAAATCACGCTGACAGTTGTATTGCTTTACATGAATGACACTTCATAAATCAGGGGGTTCGGTGGTCTAGAGGGTAACGCAGCTGCCTAGACAGTTACAATCGCGGGTTCCATCCCCGTTTGGGCCAAAACTCTCTCCCACGCGCTAAATCTCCAGGCGTGTTGGTCTGGATGCTAGTCTTTTAAATGAGACGATAAACCTGTTTTAAGTTGGTGTTACGTTTTGGAATGTAATGTTGAGATTGTCTTCATCTATGATGAAATCTTAACATAACAAACTACACTCTGTCTTAAAAGATAGAAATCCTCTGAAGTCGGAGTATGTCTGCTTATCACGGCAAGGTACTTCAAAATCAGTCCTAGACGCAGAGTTCTCATCTAGTGTGTACTTTCAAATCTCGCAGTCATTCCCAAGTGGGATGAGTGAATCAAAGTGTATGTATATCCAGCGTGACCCTGAGCGTGTTAAAATGGGAAACGCCCACTACTACTACCACCACCACAACCACAACCACCAACACCACCACCACCAACAACAACAACAACAACTCTTTCTTTCTTACAGACGACATAGAGCAACTCCCAATCCGAGAAACAGCCATTCTCTCCGACTCTGAGGACGACCAAGAAAGCGACAACAACGACAACAACCGTAAACACGACGAGGCTAAAGTGCGTTTTTTAACCGACAACCCCGACCACAACCCCCACCAAGGTCACGCTCAAGGTCACGCTCAAGGTCACAACGAGGGTCAAGGTCACGGTCATGGACATAGCCACGGCACCGGAGAGATCCCGCGTTCTATGTCGGCGGTGGCGCTAATGGTGATTTTCGGCGACGGGATTCATAATTTTAGCGACGGCTTGGCGATCGGCGCAGCCTTCGCCAACAGCATCACTGGGGGGTTAAGCACGGCAGTGGCGGTGTTTTGTCATGAACTGCCGCACGAGATCGGTGAGTGTAGTGGGTTCTGCGTTTGTGTGTGTGTGTGCGTGTGGTGTGTGTGTGTGTGTGTGTGTGTGTGTGTGTGTGTGTGTGTGTGTGTGTGGTGTGTGTGTTTATGTATTTTTTAAAATTCTTTTATATCAAGGATAATGGAATAAGCACTCATGTGCTTTTTTTTACATCCAGTCCTCGTTTGTATGTGGATTTGTGAATTCTGTCATCTGTTCCCACTGGCACACAATGGCCTACTCTTTCCAAAAGCGGAACAGGATTTAAAGTGTGCGCAAGATGTTCCGCGTGCGTTCGCACACGGGACCTCGGTTTAAAGTCTCATCCGAAGGACTTCGGGGGAGAGTGGAGTCTGTACTGATGTTAATCCAGGGGAAAATATCCCCTTGAACGGGAATCGAACCCGGGTCATCAGATTGCGAGTGTGTGTTGTGTGTGTGTGTGTGTGTGTGTGTGTGTGTGTGTGTGTGTATGTGTGTGTGTGTGTATGTGTGTGTGTGTGTGTGTGTGTATGTGTGTGTGTGTGTGTGTGTGTGTGTGTGTGTGTGTGTGGTGTGTGTGTGTGTGTGTGGTGCTGTTGTCATGTTGTTTCGTTGTGGCAACGTTCTCTGCTTTGTTTCCATGATATCGATTTCGTTCCTTATCCCCTTTGCTAACTATTTGACAGTTTGACTTGTTCATTCATCTAGAGGAATATTCCAGTAACCACACATTTTCTTGCAAGCTACCATCTTTTAAAAAATCTACATTTTGCGTTTCCTAAGTTACGTAGCGTCAAGTACAATCTTGTAAATGGTTTTGATATGTTTTGATTTATATCCATTCACTTGTCACTGCCTTAACTTAATGCTGTCGAATCTGCCACGATTACACTCTTCAATCTGATCAAGTACAGGTACAGTATTCACTGTACTATAATCATTGTACACTTTGACGTACCAACATTTTGAACTCGTACCAGTTCCCTTCTTTGTAAACTATCCTCTAAGAAGAGAACAATCAAAGTGTAAAATTAATGCTGGACTGTTCTAAAATGACAGCAGGAGTACGTTGTATTTTGAAGAATGTCTTGCTCCAGACATTTGATAGTTAGAAGACAATCGCTATATCTCTTCGGGAAATGAAACTTTCAAGATGCAATTCCCGAAATTAAAGCACATAAAACTTGTCATCTGCTGACAGTTTTACTATTAGTCACATAAAACAGTACTACACAACCCCATAAAATACATCACAATACAAAACAGCACGTCGCGTTAATACATCACCACACCACACAAAATCAAACAAGATTAACACACACACCCAACCCATCCCAAACTGCATCCCCGAAGTCGGAATGCGGCTACCTTCATGGCGGGCAAAAACGGTCGCATACGCCAAATCTCACCACTAGTGAATCCGAGGAACGAAGAGAAACCAAAACCAAAGCACCACCAGACAATAAAACAAGCAACTGAACAACAAAAAACAAAAACTCAAGGTATGCTCGTATTTTTGTGTGACGCTTTTCGTGGAAAAACTTCTGTTTTAAACCACAATTAACCCCATTTCCAAAGCTCCCATCATCCCGCTTTCTGTTTCTCCCAACACCCCGCTTTCTGTCTCTCCCATCACCCCGCTTTCTGTCTCTCCCAACACCCCGCTTTCTGTCTCTCCCAACACCCCGCTTTCTGTCTCTCCCCCCACCCCGCTCCCCCCACCCCGCTTTCTGTCTCTCTTTCTGTCTCTCCTCCCAACATCCCGCTTTCTGTCTCACCTCCCTTTCTGTCTCTCTTTCTGTCTCTCCTCCCGTTCTGTCTCTCCTCCCTTTCTGTCTCCCCCAATTCTATCTCCCACCACCCCGCTTTCTGTCTCTCCAATTCTGTCTCCCCTCCCACCATCCCACTTTCTCTCTTTCTGTCTCTCCTCCCCCTCCTCATAACTTGACTGGACTGGACTGGACTGGACTGGACTGGACTTGACTGTACTTGACTGTACTTGACTGGTCTTGACTGGACTTGACTTGACTGGTCTTGACTGGACTGGACTGGACCTGACTTGACCTGACTTGACCTGTCTTGACTTGACTTGACTTGACTTGACTTGACTTGACTCGACTTGACTGGACTGGACTGGACTGGACTTGACTTGACCTAACTTGACTTGACTTGACCTGACTTGACTTGACTGGAAATGACTTGAATTGACTTGGTTGGACTGGACTTGACTTGACTGGACTTGACTAGACTTGGCTTTACTGGATTTGACGTGACTTGACGTGACGTGACGTGACGTGACTTGACTTGACTGGACTGGACTGGACTTGACTGGACTTGACTGGACTTGACTGGACTTGACGTGACTGGACTTGACTTGGATGACTAGACTTGACTGGAAATGACTTGAATTGACTTGGTTGGACTGGACTTGACTTGACTGGACTTGACTAGACTTGGCTTTACTGGATTTGACGTGACTTGACGTGACGTGACGTGACTGGACTGGACTGGACTGGACTGGACTGGACCTGGACTGGACTGGACTGGACTTGACTGGACTTGACTGGACTTGACTGGACTTGACGTGACTGGACTTGACTTGGATGACTAGACTTGACTGGACTTGACCTGACTGGACTTGACTCGACCTGGCTTAACTTGACCTGACCTGACCTGACTTGGCCTGACCTGACCTGACCTGACCTGACCTTGACTTGATCCTGGCTGCAGGCGACTTCGCCATGCTGCTCAGCTCGGGCATGCCCTGGAGGCAGGCCATGCTGTACAACCTGCTCTCCTCCCTGCTCTGCCTGCTGGGGATGGTGGTGGGGGTCTTCCTGGGCAACCTGGACAACGCCGTCCTCTGGATCTTCCCCGCCGTGGCAGGGATGTTCCTCTACATCTCCCTGGCTGACATGGTCAGTGCTTAGTTAAGAAGAGGAAGAAGAAGAAGAAGAAGGAGGAGGAGGAGGAGGAGGAGGAGGAGGAGAAGAAGAAGAAGAAGAAGAAGAAGAAAAGAAGAAGAAGAAGAAGAAGAAGGGAAAAGAAGAAGAAGAAGAAGGAGAAGAAGAAGAAGAAGGAGAAGAAGAAGAAGAAGGAGAAGAAGAATAAGAAGAAAGAGAAGAAGAAGAAGAAGAAGGAGAAGAAGAAGAAGAAAGAGAAGAAGGAGAAGAAGAAGAAGAAGAAGAAGGAGAAGAAAGAAGAAGAAGAAAGAGAAGAAGAAGAAGAAGAAGAGAAGAAGGAGAAGAGGAGAGAAGAAGAGAAGAAGAAAGAAGAAGAAAGAAAAAAAAGAAGAGAAGAAGAGAGAAAGAAGAAGAGAGAAGAAGAAGAAGGAAGAAGAAGAAAAGAAGAAAGAAAGAAGAAGAAGAAGAAGAAGAAGGAAGAAGAGAAGAAGAAGAAGAAGAGAAGAAGAAGAAGAAGAAGAAAGAAGAAGAAAGAAGAAGGAAGAAAGAAGAAGAGCAGAAGGAAAAAAGAAGAAGAAGAAGAAGAGAAGAAGAAAGAAGAAAAGAAAGAAGAAGAAGAAGAAGAGAGAAGAAAGCAGAAGAAAAGAAGAAGAAAAGAGGAAATGAATGAATTGAGAGAAGAAAGGAAAAGAGCAGAAGAGAGAATGTATTTTTAATCGAAGAAGAAGAGAATAAGAGCAGAGGATTGTATGTAGAATGATTAGCGGTTTGTAAAAGACAACAGCACAAGATGGCCACAATTGAAAAGAATCGAGATTAATGGGAAGTTTATAAGCCACTCTTGATGTTTGCTGCATCAAATCCAGTACTAGCTCATCGGTTTGACATTCATTGATTTTTTTCACGGAAGAGCAGTGGGATAACACAACTCAGGTTATTGTTAAACGTTTAACCAGTTCCTTACGTTCTCATTTTGGATTTTGTTCCTCGGCACAAAGATCAATTTCATAGCTACAGGAGTTAACGTTCAATTCCATTTTTTAAGTCAACATCTTAAAAAATCTGCATGATTCGCAATACGTTCATCGGTTATTTGTTCAGGCAAACTTTACATTGCAGTTCTTGTGGATTTTTTTTTCAGTCTTTGAGAAATGGGAAAAGAAAGGTCTTATGTGGATGTCCAATCTCACGGTTTATTCTGTTGGCAGGCGAACGTCTTAAACATATTCCCACCTTCCTCCTTGTTGGGGATTTTTTGTTTCTCTTTCGAGAACAAAAAATTCATTCATCTAGAGGGATGTTCCAATAATCACACATTTTCTTGCAAGCTACCATCTTTAAAAAAATCTACATTTTGTGATTCCTAAGTTATGCTTTTCTTTTCTTGGACTTAGATTTGTGTAGGAAGATTTTTATTGGCTGGAGTAACGTGTGGTGGGATTCTCTTTTTTCAAGCTCTTTTGTTTATTGATTGGGAAAAGTGAAAGTTTTATTTTGGAGTTTGTCGTTTGGTTTGTTTGATTCTGTTTGTTGGTGTTGATTTTTTTTAATGTTATTTCTATTTACCTCTTTTTTTACTGTGTTTTGGTTTGCTATGTTTTGTAGTTGAGTCATTGTTTTGTTACGTTTTGTTGAAAACAAATCGTTTACAATAATCATTAAACATTCATTTCAAAAGATTGCTGCTCAATCATTGAATGACCTTTACAAGATTGCTATTCACTGTTTTCCAAACAATTTTTGCTGTTCTCCTTTGTTTCCAATCGCGTCTTGCTTGCTTTCTTTCTTTTCAACAATGAATGACATTTCTTCCTCTTTTTTGATTTTTTACAGCTTCCGGAGCTGAGGCTGGGCAAGGACAGGATGGTGCGGCAGCTGCTGATTCAGTGCGCTGGCATTGCCGTGGGTTCAGGCATCATGCTCACCATCGCTGTCTTCGAACACGACCTCAAGACTCTCCTGGACTGAAGTAGGCTCCGCTCAGATGCTCACCTCTCACCTCCTCTTTGTTCGGGTGCTCACCTCCTCCTCTTTGTTTGGATTCTCGGTTCTTCTTCTTTAATAATAATAATAATAATAATAATAATAATAATAATAATAATAATAATAATAATGATGATGATGATGATGATTATAATGATAATAATGATAATAATAATTATGATGATAATAATAATATTATTAAATGATGATGATAATAATAATGATATTAAAATATAATGATAATAATAGTAATGATAATAATAATAAATGGCATTCATATAGCGCTATATCTTGCTAATATAATCTTGGTTCAAAGTCTCAAAATCTTTCCAGAACATTCACATGGAGATCAGGTTTTATTTTTGTTTGTTTTTTGTTTTTGTTTTCAACCGTACCTATTGAGAAATACGTATTTTTGGGTGAAGTTGTTTGTTTACACATTGTTTTTGCTGAGGTGAAGGGTCGGATGGTATTGTTGTTGCTGCTCTATCGACAAGCGAAAATTAAGCATGTTGTACTCAAATTTGTATGCAATGACACTGGGCAGTTTGGGGTTTTGTGTGTTTTTCATATAATTTACATTATAGTGTGGCGTGCTACTTTGTCATGGTAGATTTCTCTGCGTGAAATACGAGGTATGTTGTTGATGCTCTATCGACGAGCAAAAATTAAGATTTTGCACCCAAAATTGTATGAAGTGAAACTGGGAAGTTCTTTTTTAATTTTTGTGTGTTTTATATATATATATATATATATATATATTACATTTTTGTGTTGCAGACTACTTTCAGTCATTTTAGATTTCACTGCCTTAAATTCAGCCTGCTGTGATCACTGTACCACATGAGTAACGCCATTCGTTAAAAAAAAATTAATAGGAAAGAATCTGTCTGCAGAAATATTTGTTTCTGTTAGCTTTTTCTACAAAACTTCGTCAGTTACAGCTCTTTTGTTTCAATGGGTTCTTTAACGTGCACTGTAGGCGAGTTGGCCATAAGACCTCGGTTTACCGTTTTATCCAAAAACAACAGGATTCAGATCATCACTCAGGGTCTTGTGGATGAAGGGAGGAGGGGGGAATTTGGGGGTGACGCGAAGGGGGTGGGGGGGGGGGGGGGGGGGGGGCTCAAGCGTGGATCGAAGCCACCTGTTTCTATTTCTAGAAGGGTGGGTTACTTCGAAATCACCGATCTACTTTCGGTTGTGTTGTTGTTGTTGTTGTTGTTGCTGTTGTTGTTGCGGTTGTTGTTATGTTTTTACATGCTACGGTTGTGTTATGTATATATATATATACATATATATACATATATATACATATATATATATATATATATACACATATATATGTATATATATACATATATATATATATATATATACATACATATATATATATATATACTCCTGAGTCTTGTATGGTACAACCAGTGTTTCTTGCTGTACCATAATCATATATAATCATTATATAATTATACATACATATCATATATATACTATTTTCTTTTCAACATACATATTTTTTATCTATGCATAGATGTGATAAAATGATATTCTGCTGTGAGATGTCTTCAATATTTTGTGTTCAATAAAACTCGTAAAATATTGTAACCAAATGGACACGGACATCTTGTATCAGAATTAACACCTAGAGCTCATCTCCAGATACTTTCATCACAGGGTTTCTCCGTTTTCTTTATTTCCACTTTTGAAATCCTTCCTACATCCATCTGCCTTTCTACTTAGATAAACCTTTGAAAAAAAATAATGTCCACAATTATGAAGATTAACTGATCTGTTTGTTTTTCGACTCGGGTAATTGTTGAATGTTATTTGCTAAATAATTTTGGCACAGTGTTCACTGACTTTTAAAATGCCATACTGACAAGTAACGTTGATGCATAGATGTGATAAAATGATGGTCTGGTCTGAGATGTCTCCATCATTTTTGTTTTCAACGAAACTCATAAAATGTTGTTACCAAATAATTATTGAACTAAAATGTGTTTTCTTTAACTTTGTGAACTACGGTCGCTCTTTGTTTCACGGTAAACAGGAATATTCTGTGAAATGTATTCAGCTGATTATTGGAATTACTAAATGAATCATGTTCAAGGACTTTTGAAATAGGTATACAGAAGATGAAATGTCTCTTTGTCTTATAACGCTGTATTGAAATACTGTGATTGAATGGCGCATATCAACTTCAGTTTTTTCAATTGTGATATTTGTTTCTCGACATTTTGTGAACTTTCGCATATCCCTAAAGCGATGACGGGCATGAAAAAATTTTCCCTTTTAAATTTTGTACTTTGGGGGAAAAAGGGACACAATGTTTTGCGGTTTTTATGTTTGGGTAAAGGGATCCTTTAATGACATTTTATGGGAAATAGACTAATATTTATTTCCTCATCTCCTTAAGTGCTACGGTGTTATATATTTTAAAAAAATTTTATAATATATAAAATAAAAATTATTATATATATATATATATTATATATGTATATTATATATAAAAAAATTTTTATATTTTTAAAATATTAAAAAAATATTATATAAAAAAGAGGAGAAATTTGATTGATAAAAATAGATAGTTAGAAGATGGGATAGATATATATATAATTCGGATCTGTTGAGTCTTTATTAAAAAATTTGTTCTAGGGCCCCTTTTCTCTGATTAAAACTTCAGTACTGACTTCACTTCTTGGACAGTTTTCGGATGAAACGAAAACCAAACCCTGTTAAAGCATGCAGAACGCCACCTACACCCTTTTTCTTATCTCTTTTGTAAAACCTTTACCCAACAGGGCCTGGAAATAAAGACAGGAAATCCCAGCATGCACCCTGCCATAAGGGAGATGACTCCCTCAGGTTCAATTTTTTTTCTAACACATTCCCTTACAATTTTTAGCTAGCCCCTTTTAAAACGACTCTCTAATTACTTATCGGATAAATTAAATTTTTAGACGGGAGGATAGAAATCGTAACATGTTTCCCTTTTAATTGTTTGTTCCCCCCGGATTAGGGCTTGGGTTTGACCAATGGTGAGTTTTTGGTTATGGGACTGTCTTTTCCCCCCATAATAAAGGTAGCCGCATTCCGACTTCGGGGTTTATGTCTAAAAATGACACCATGTGCTGTTGCTTCAAAATCTTGTCATCCAATTTCCCACTGGCAAACTTGGCCTACGTTCAGAAAAGTGGGATGGCGGCGAAATTAAATAGAATTGAAATAATAATAATTTATATATATTAAATATTTAAAAAAAAATATATATATATTTTTTAAAAATTAATAAAATAGAATTTGCCAACTTTTTTGAATTTTCCCAATAAAATAGAATTTGCCACATGAATAAATTTTCCCCCATATAAAAAATGTCCCCATATATAAAAAGTGCCCACATAAATAGAATGTGCCCATAATTTGAATTCCCAAAATAATAGAATTGGCCCACAAAACAGAATTTGCACACATATAAAGAATTTGGCCCCCTATAAAAGAATTGGCCCACATATAACAAATTGGCCCCTATAAAGAATTTGCCCACATTAAAAGAATTGGGCCCCCTTGAATAAATTGGGGCCCCTGTAAAAGAAAAGGCCACTTAAAAATTGGGGGCCCCCATATAACAAAAATGGCCCACATGTAAAGTTTGGGGCCCCCATGTAAAGAATTAGCCCCCCTATAACGAATTTTCCCACATTAAAGAATTTTCCCCAAAAACGTTTTGCCCCTTATAACGAATTTGTCCACAAAAACAGAAATTTTTTTCCCATAAACAAATTGCCCAAATAAACAGTATTTGCCCCCATTAACAAATTTGCCCAAATAACAGAAAATTTTCCCCCAATATAACGAATTTGCCCACATATAACAAATTTGTCCACTTAACGACTTGTCCACATATAAAAGAAAAAGGCCCACATATAATAGAAATGGCCCCCATATAACGAATTTGTCCACATATAACAGAATTTGTCCAATATAACGAATTGGGCCCCCATATAAAAGATTGGCCCACATAAACAAATTGCCCACATATAACAGAATTGGCCCACATTAACGAATTTGTCCCCTATAACAGAATTTTTCCCCTAAAAACAGAATTGGGACCCATATAACAGAATTTGGGCCCCATATAACAAAATTGGCCCACAATAATAAAATTTGGGCCCCCAAATAATAGAATTGGGCCCCCAATAATAAATTTGGGCCCCCTTAACAGAATTGGCCCCCATATAATAATTGGCCCATAACAATATAATAGAATTGGCCCACATGAATAAATTTGGCCCACATTTAAAAGAATTGGCCCCTGTAATAGAATTGGCCCACATATAATAGAATTGGCCTATATAATTAATAGAATTGGCCCACAGTAATGAAGGCCCCAATAACAAATTGGCCAAAAGTAATAAATTTGGCCCCCCATGTAATAGAAGGCCAAATGTATAAAATTGGGGCCCCATGTAAAAGAATTGGGCCCCCATGTAATGAATTGGGTCAATGTAATATAATTGGCCCACATATAACAGAATTGGCCCACATGTAATAGAATTGGCCCACATGTAATAGAATTGGCCCACATGTAATAGAATTGGCCCACATGTAATAGACTTGGCCCACATATAATAAAATTGGCCCACATGTAATAGAATTGGCCCACATGTAATAGAATTGGCCCACATGTAATAGAATTGGCCCACATATAATAGAATTGGGGCCCACATATAACAGAATTGGCCCACATGTAATAGAATTGGCCCACATGTAATAGAATTGGGGCCCACATATAACAGAATTGGCCCACATATAACAGAATTTGCCCACATATAACAGAATTTGCCCACATATAACAGAATTTGCCCACTTATAACAGAATTTGCCCACATATAATAGAATTTGCCCACATATAACAGTATTTGCCAACATATAACAGAATTTGCCCACATATAACAGAATTTGCCCACTTATAACAGAATTTGACCACATATAACAGAATTTGTCCACATATAACAGAATTTGTCCACATATAATAGAATTTGCCCACATATAACAGTATTTGCCCACATATAACAGAATTTGCCCACATATAACAGAATTTGCCCACATATAACAGATGTTGCCCACATATAACAGATGTTGTCCACATATAACAGAATTTGTCCACATATAACAGAAATTGTCCACATATAACAGAAATGGCCCACATATAATAGAAATGGCCCACATATAACAGAATTTGTCCATATATAAATAACAGAATTTGTCCACATATAACAGAATTGGCCCACATATAACAGAATTGGCCCACATATAACAGAATTTGTCCACATATAACAGAATTGGCCCACATATAACAGAATTGGACCACATATAACAGAATTGGCCCACACATAATAGAATTGGCCCACACATAATAGAATTGGCCCGCACATAATAGAATTGGCCCACATATAACAGAATTGGCCCACATATAATAGAATTGGCCCAATATAATATAATAGAATTGGCCCACATGTAATAGAATTGGCCCACATGTAATAGAATTGGCCCACATGTAAAGAATTGGCCCACATATAATAGAATTGGCCCATATATAATATAATAGAATTGGCCCACATGTAATAGAATTGGCCCACATATAACAGAATTGGCCAACATGTAATAGAATTGGCCCACATGTAATAGAATTGGCCAACATGTAATAAAATTGGCCCACATGTAATAGAATTGGCCCACATGTAATAGAATTGGCCCACATGTAATAGAATTGGCCCACATGTAATAGAATTGGCTCACATGTAATAGAATTGGCCCACATATAACAGAATTGGCCCACATGTAATAGAATTGGCCCACATATAATAGAATTGGCCCACATGTAATAGAATGTGCCCACATATAATAGAATGTACCCACATATAACAGAATCGGCCCACATATAATAGAATTGGTTCACATATAATAGAATTGGCCCACATGTAATAGAATGTGCCCACAAAAATAAAATTTCCCCCCAAAAAACAGAATTGGCCCAATGAAATAGAATTGGCCCACATTAAATAGAATGTGCCCCATATAATAAAGTGCCCACATATAAAGAATGTCCCCACACATGATGAATTTGGCCCACATAAAAGTTTTGGCCCCACCACACTCTCTGTAAAGGACTTTAGGGGAAAGAGCGGGACGATGTAAACTCAGGGGGGAAAAACTCCTCGTGCTGGCCTCTGGTGGATCAAACCCCCAAAACCCCCAGATCACGAGCACAATGCAAAAACCACCGGCTACCCTTTTTTCCCAAACCCCGGTTTAAACTTCTTTACAACCCTTAAAACAGATTTTTCAAGGGAAAGGTCCCCAAAACCCTATAAGGTTTAGGGGGGCGGGCGTCAGAGACCTCACTTCTCTAGGGGCCCGCATATTGAAGGCACGCCCCTCTCCTCTCCTCGCTCCTTATCTTCTCGACCCCAAAAAGGGCAGGGGACCCTTTACCGCTGAGGAGCTTTTGGGGGCGAATAACCGGGGCCGTAAACGGTCACCCATCCAAGTGGTAACCACGCTCGACGCTGCTTAACTTGGCAGGGGAAAAGCGAGTGCTCCGACCACTGAGCTATCCTGTCCGCTCTCTCCCTCGCTGCTTTCCGTTCCCTGACCCTAAAGAGGGCAGGTACTCCTTTTACAGCTGGGTGGAGCACCATTTTTCATGGATAAAAGAATGGCACACTTGATGAAAAATGGCAAAGACTGACTGACAAAATGGCAGAAGTTACTTTTCGAGGAGTGATAACTGGGGCGGGGGGGATGGGGGGGGGGGGGAAGGTGTGTGTGTGTGTGTGTGTGTGTGTGTGTGTGTGTGTGTGTGTGTGTGTGTGTGTGTGTGTGTGAGTGAGAGAGAGAGAGTGTGTGTGTGTGAGAGAGAGAGAGAGAGCGTGTGTGTATATGTGTGCACGTGTGTATGTGTGTGCGTAGGTGTGTGATGTGTGTGCGTGTGTGTGTGTGCGTGTGTGTGTGTGCGTGTGTGTGTGTGCGGGGGTATGATGGTGTAAGGCAGTCTTTGTGTTATGTTCTATCATTAAAGATTTTATCACAATGATTAATATTGCACTCTCTCGCTCTGGCTCTCTCTCTCTCTCTCTCTCTCTCTCTCTCTCTCTCTCTCCTCCTCTCTCTCTCTCTCTCTCTCTCTCTCTCTCTCTCTCTCTCTCTCTCTCTCTCTCTCTCTCTCTCTCTTCTCTCTTTCTTCTTCTTCTTCTTCTTCTTGCCTGGCTTTTCTATTTTGTTCAGTTGAGCTATGTTCTTGCAAATAAATTTGTCCGTTTTGCTTTTTAACGACCATATTATTTGTGTTCATAATGTTTATCCTAATGCTTAGACATGTAATCTTCTTCCTCTTTTCTACCTACTTGTCTGTCATCTTTTGATGTTATCGGTCTCTTATTCATTTCCTACTTTTTTTCCCAGTTCATTCTTTCTTTCGTGGCATGCACGTTTGCGCTGTTGTTTCCCCTTATAGCTTCTCAGTCCGTCAGCAATTTAGGAGATGCGTGCTGCAATCAACAATGTGCTGGATAATGTCTGGAACAGGTTAGGAAACAGAGGGCCACCCTGAAGAACTCCTTTTGATTTGCATAAAATGTGTGTGTTTGTGTGTGTGTTTGTGCGTGCGTTTGTGTGTGTGTGTGTGTCGTGTGTGTGTATGCGTGTATGTGTGTGTGCATGTGTGTGTGTGTGTGTGTATGTGTGGGTATGTGTGTGTATGTGTGTGTGTGTGTGTGTGTTTACGGGGTCCCTCTGCACGAGTTTTGTTGATCATTTCAGGTATATCGACACGTATTTGTCCAATCAAACATAATCACATATTCTAAACTGTATATTTGAGAGATTTATATAATTTTTGATCTTGACATAATTATCTTTGTGTTTAGCCAACTTCTAATACCATCGCCAGTCAGTGCTGCCACACACGCTTGGAATGTTTATCCTCTGAAGTCGGAGTATGGCTGCCTATAATAATGGCGAGGCACTTGAAAACAGTCACACTCTCAAACTTCCATTCAGTGTGTGTGTGTGTAC
>CM054159.1:46659489-46661989 GCA_028751875.1 Rapana venosa | reverse complement strand
TCATATACATTCATTTCTCAGGGGCTTGGGTGGTTGGGGGGGGGGGATATGGGGGGGAATCGAACAACTTAAACTAAAGCGAAATGAACTGGAAGCAGGCGCCAACATGGCGCTTTAATTAACTGCACTTTCGCCTCTCTAACACAGGCACGCTATCGGCCACTGTTTGTTTAAGTCACGTTACCGAAACTGTATCTGCAAGTGCACTTGAAAAAACAAAAAACAAGATTCAAGTAATTCACAGTGAAGATAAAAAAAATGTATATAAATGATAATAAATCAGAGCCAGAACTAGAATCAGAATCAGAATACAAGCTATTTGATTACAAAATACCGTATCAAAATGTATGCATATTGCATACAGAACCTCGCTTTATTATCCCTTTTTATTTTTGTTTTATTCTTTTATATCGAGAATAATGGAATAAACACTTATGTGCTTTTTTACATCCAGTCCCCGTGTGTATGCGGTTTTCTCAATTCTGTCATCTGTTCCCACCGGCACACGATGGCCTACTCTTACGAAAAGCGGAACAGGATTTAACATGTGCGCAAGATGTTCTACGTGCGTTCGCACACGGGACCTCGGTTTTTAGTCTCCTCCGAAAGACTTTTGGGGAGAGTGGAGTCGGCACTGATGTTAACTCCAGGGGAAAATACCCCCTTGAACGGGAATCGAACCCGGGTCGTCAGATTACGAGCGCGATGTTCTAACCACTAGACTTGTCCCGTCCCTTTCGATATACTAGCACCCAGACTATCATTCGAGGCCAAGTGGATGGGGTTAAAAAAAGGTCGGGTTAACCTGAAGTCTAACTGGGGCCAGTTGTTTGCCAGTTTACTGACGTAAGCAAAGTGCAGTCATCGAGACATCAAAACCGTTATTTGTTACACTTTGATAATTATGTTCTGCCGAGACTGCCTTCAGCCAGGTCTGTCTATCAACACAGCGACGCGCATTCTCCAGTATCGGACAACGTCTCTGAAATCGGAGTACAGATGCTTATTTGGTGATAAACTTAAAAGTTAAGGAGTCACACAATCACACTTCTCATCCAGTGTGTACTTTTTAAGCCATGCACTGATTCCCAGATATGGTTATAGAGACAGAGTATATTCTGGGTGATCCACTGGGTGTTAATTAAGTACACACATACACATACACACACGCGCGTGCGTGCGTTCACGCGCGCGCGCACCAACACACACAAGATTCAAAATGTATTTAGTTCGCCTTTGACCTCTCTTGGGACATGTAGTATTTCAGTTAAAAAAATCAACCGTAACATATATAATTTGCATTTTCAAAATGTATTTACTATACTGAATTTATTTATTTATTATTTTTTCTTTATTTTCTTTTATTATTTTATTTCTAGGATAATTGAATAAGTACTCATATGCTTTTTTGCATCCAGACCCCGTATGTATTTAGTTGTGTAATCTATCTATCTATCTATCTATCTGTCCCGTAGTCTGACGACCGTGGGGGCACCCTCAAAGACTCAGCAACCAGTTCCCTCCATTCCTCTCTCTGTTCTGCCTTTCTCAGGGTTTTGTTGAGTTCTAGGCCTGTCCATTCACTGATGTTATCCTCCCAGCTCTTCCTTGGTCTGCCTCTTCTTCTTCCTCCTTGGACAGTGCCTTGCAAAACTGTCTTTGTAATTCCTTGGAATCTTGTGACATGCCCATACCACTTAAGTTTACGCTTTTTCACGATCGTTAGAAGGTTCTCATAGGGTCCAATGGTTTGCTGGATTCTGTTATGCACGCTTTCGTTGCTTATGTGGTCTTTGTAGGAGATGCCAAGGAGTCTCCGAAAGCATCTCATCTCCACCTCCTGCACTCTTCTCTCCAAATCTGCAGTCAGGGTCCATGATTCACAGGCATACAGAAATATGGATATGACAAGGGAGCGCATTAGTCTGATCTTGGAGATAAGTGAGATATTCTTGTCTCTCCAGATGGTGTTTAGTTTTGACAAAGCTGTTATTGTCTGTGCAGTCCTGCATACTACTTCTGGCTTGGATCCCTGGTCGGATACAATGGCTCCCAGGCACTTGAAGCTTTGAACTGTTTCCAGCTTCTGGTCATTAACCCTGATATCAGTGCTAATGCCGTTGGTGTTATTAGTCATCAGTTTGGTCTTCTCTGCACTGATTTCCATGCCGTATGTTTTGGAGGCCTTATCCAAGTGTTCTGTTAGGCTGGCAAGCTCTTTTTCTGATCCTTCTATTCCATCAATGTCATCTGCGAAGCGGAGGTTTGTGATCGTTCTGCCACCAATGCTGACTGATCCTTCATGATGTTCCAGTGCATCAGCCATGATTCTCTCAAGGAAGATGTTGAAAAGAGTGGGTGAGAGTAGACAGCCCTGCCTTACTCCAACTGTTGTTCGAAACCATTCTCCAATGTTGTTGTTGTAGTACACTGCACTGGTGGCCTCGCTGTACAGCTGTTTGATGACTCTGATCAGGTTTGCATTGATGCTGTACAAATT
>CM054159.1:46651989-46654489 GCA_028751875.1 Rapana venosa | reverse complement strand
GACAGACAGAGACAGAGAGATAGAGAGACAGAGAGATAGAGAGACAGAGAGAGAGAGAGAGAGAGAGAGAGAGAGGGAGAGAGAGAGAGAGAGAGAGAGAGAGAGAGAGAGAGAGAGAGAGAGAGAGAGAGAGAGAGAGAGAGAGAGAGACGAGGCAAAGGCAGAAGGGGTTAGACAAAGTCGTACAGGACCAGCAGACAATAGCCTGACAAGGTGTTCTGGTTTCTGTTGGCAGTTTTGATACCACGCAACACACACACGCACACACACACACACACACTCTCACACAAACTGGGCACACACACACACACACACCACACACACACAACACACACACACACAACACCACCACACACACACACACACACACACACACACACACACACACACACACACACACTACACACACATGCACACACACGCACGCACGCACGCACACACATACACACAACACACACACACACACAAACTGGGCGCACACGCACGCACGCACGCACGCACGCACGCACGCACGACGCAGGCACGACACAGGCACGCTAAGATTCAGGGTCATGCCGGGTCACCTCACATGTCTGCATTGCTATGTTGAAGGGGGCCGGGTTACCAGTGGTGTGTGTGTGTGTGTGTGTGTGTGTGTGTGTGTGTGTGTGTGTGTGTGTGTGTTTTATTTTTTATTTATTTTATTCCTTGATATCGAAGATAATGGAATAAGCACTCATGTGCTTTTTTACACCCAGTCCCCGTGTGTATGCGGTTTTGTCAATTTTGTAATCTGTTCCCACCGGCACACAATGGCCTACTCTTACGAAAAGCGGAACAGGATTTAACGTGTGCGCAAGATGTTCTGCATGCGTTCGCACACGGGGCCTCGGTTTATAGTCTCATCCGAAGGATCTGTGTGTGTGTATGTGTATGTGTGTGTGTGTGTGTGTGTGTGTGTGTGTGTATGTGTTGTATGTGTAAGTGTGTGTGTGTGTGTATGTGTGTGTGTGTATGTGTAAGTATGTGTGTGTGTGTGTGTGTGTGTGTGTGGGTGGGTGTGGGTGGGGTGGGTGTGGGTGTGTGTGTATGTGTGTGTATGTGTGTGTGAGTGTGTGTGTGTGTGTGTAAGTGTGTGGGTGTGTGTGTGTGTGTGGGGGGGGTGTATGTTGTAAGTGGGGGGGTGTAAGTGTGTGTGTGTGGTGTATGTGGGTGTATGTGTGTGTATGTGTGTGTGTGTGTGTGGGTGTGGATGTATGTGGGTGTATGTGTGTGTATGTATGTGTATGTGTGTGTATGTGTGTATGCATGTATGTATGTATGTGTATGTATGATTGCATGTTTATATGTATGTATGTCTGTGGCAACATCTTCCATGACAAAACTCACCACCATATGGAACATCTTCCATGACAAAACTCACCACCATATGGAAAAGTAAAGAGATCAGTTTCCCAATCAAACTAAAGCTCTACAAAGCCCTAATTCAGTCGATCCTGCTGTACGGAAGTGAAACCTGGACATTGACTGCTGAAACAGCAAAGCGAATCCAGTCATTGGAAACAAAATGCCATAGAAAACTACTGGGCATATCCTGGAGAGAACGAAAGACCAACGAATTTGTCAAGAGTCAAATAACACGGCTGGCAGGTCCACAGGAACCCCTTCTCACCACCGTCAAGAAGAAAAAGCTGACATGGTTCGGCCACGTCACCCGCCACAACACTCTGCCCAAAACAGTTCTGCAGGGAACACTCGAAGGTGGCAGAAGGAGGGGAAGACAGAACAAGTCATGGATGGACAACATCAGAGAATGGACCAGGATGAATGACTCGGCACTACTGCGCAGAGCCGAGGACCGAGATGGATGGAGGAGGCTTACCACGGCATCGTCTTTCATGTCTCCCCCACGACCGCCAAGGTCACGGGTCTGATGATGATGATGATGATGTCTGTGTATATATGTATGTATGTATGTGTGTATGTATGTATGTTTATATGTATGTATGTCTGTGTGTATGTGTGTATGTATGTATGTATGTGTATATTATGTATGTATGGTATATAATGTATGTATGTGCATGTATGTATGTATGTGTGTATGCATGCATGCATGTATATATGTATGTACGTATGTATGTATGTGTGTGTGTGTGTCTGCGCGCGCGCGCGCCTGTCTATCCATCTTTCTGTCTATGTGGGTAAGAGTTAAGACTTTGGGATAAGCCTCTGTACTTCCAATTCTACTATATTCCAGAGTCAACCAGACCTGAGAGATACAGACACCTGCAGTGCTAGTCAGGTAGTTTAAGCAACAGTCTTCAAATAGAAACCGCAAAGCATACGACTGTGTATTCTGAATCTTTCCCCAAATAAGCCCTGAGCAATTCACTGTAGATAATTTACCGGCTAAAGAAGAAAAGAAATGTCAACAAAATATAATAACAACAATAACATTTATCTTTATTTTATTTTATTCTTTTATATCGAGGATAATGGAATAAGCAATTGTGTGCTTTTT
>CM054159.1:46641989-46644489 GCA_028751875.1 Rapana venosa | reverse complement strand
CGTTATGACATAATATAATAATAATAATAATAATAATAATAATAATAATAATAATAATAATAATGTATGGAATTTATATAGCGCTGAATCTTGTAAAGCAACAAATCAAAGCGCTCAGATGACTTTTTTATGCGAGTGTATGCGGTATTGTAAATTTTGTCATCTGTTCCTACCGGCACGCAATGGCCTACTCTTTCGAACAGATCTCTGTGTTTCTGTTCTCTAAACCACCAGGAAGACTTCATCATCCGGCATCTGTGGGAGCTGCACAAGTCACCCCGTTCCCAGATGAACTACCTGATGGGTAAGGCTGGTCCGTTCTGTTCTGTGACGTCTGTTCTGTGACGTCTGTTCTGTGACGTCTCTTCTATGACGTCTGTTCTGTGACGTCTGTTCTGTGACGTCTGTTCTGTAACGTCTGTTCTGTGCTCACTGTTGTCTGAATACAGGTACAAAATCTCACCCCTATTTGGAAAACACACACTGAATCACCAGCCGCCATGGCGCGTGGGCTAGCGCCTCGGGTTATTACGGACTGGAAGGTCGTGGGTTCGAATCCCATAAGCCGGCTCCTACCCAGAGTGAGTGAGCTATAACTCTCATTGGGAAGACTAGGACCACACAGTCGAGCTTCATCCACTTTAGGGATGCGAGTTTGAGAGTGTTGTTTAAATTACCTGACCAACACTGCAAGTGTCTGTATCTCTCGGGCCCGGTTGACGCCAGGAAATATTATGATAGGAAGCGTACAACCCTCTCAAATAGTATCAAAGCGGATGCACTTCCATAGCAGCATTATTGCATCATCCTCATCGCCGTTGGTCATCATGCAATAAAAGAAAATTGACCAGCCGCCATGGCGCAGTGGTTAGCGCCCCGGGTTACCGACTGGAAGGTCGTGGGTTCGATTCCAATAAGAGTCATAGGGATTTTTCGGACTCCGGCCGGCTCCTACCCAGAGTGAGTTTGCTGTGGGCTCAGTGGGAAGACTGGGACCACACAGTCGAGCTTCATCCACTTAACGGATGCGAGTTGATCCACTTTACGGATGCGAGTTATAGAGTGTTGCTCAAATTACCTGACCAACACTGCAGGTGTCTGTATCTCTAGGGCCCGGTTGACGCCGGGATATATTATGATAGCAAGCGTAGAGTACAACCCTGTCAAGTAGTCTCAAAGCAGATGCGCTTCCATAACAGCATTGTGAGACCAACTTCATCATCAAAGATCATCGGGCAATAAAAGAAAAATGTATGGTTCTGTGCCTCACAGAAGATGAGGCAGCCAAAACAACAAAAAAATCATCACCATCATCAACAACAACAAAAAAAACAAAGCATACTTTAAAACCATACTAATATATCTTTTCAAAATCAGAGACAACCCCTTTATGCATCTAGATCTATATTAAAAAAATATTTTACATATATGTCTATCAGTTCTTTTCATTTTTTAAATTCTTTATTTCGAAGATAATGGAACAAACACCCATTTGCGGATTTTTCCTACATCCAGTCTCATTGTGCAAGCAGTTTTGCAAATTTTGTCATCCGTTTTTACTATCACATATGGGCTTATGTTTCCAAATGGTGCAACAGCCTTTAAAGTGTGTATAAAATATTCTAAATGCGTTCTCACACGGGACCTTGGCTTATAGTCTCATTTTAAGTGTAAACAAAACAAGACTAACATCTGTTTAATTTTGGATTCACTACCAAAAAATGGAAATTTCCTAAAACTGTGGTTTAGCGCTGGAGGGCAGATTATATCATACATCAAAATGGCGTCATCAAGTTGCTTTGTCGTCATTGAAGACCTATACGTAGTAGTTTGATTGCTAGGGAAAATGAAATATATGCTTTGTAACTCTTGAAAAAGAAGTGGATATACTTTCTGCATGCGTGTGCGTGCACACACACACACACACACACACACACACAGACACCACACACACACACACACAACACACACACACACACACACACACACACACACCAAACTAACCAACCAACCAGCCAGGCAAGAAAACAAGTAAGCAATTAATCAACCACCCCCTAAGCCAACCCACCTTCCCTTCAACCCAATCGACCAGCTAACCAACCGAAACTTAACCCATTCCGCCCTGACCAGTATGCGCCGAGCAAGCAAAATGAAAGGAATGAAAAGACCGGACGAGGTCTATACTGGAAGCGGAAGGGAGATAAACGAAAAGGGAGAGAATAAAAGATTGGCGGGGGGAAAGCGAGCAGTAAGTCGATAATGGTCAATCCGAACTCTAAAGCTTCTATTAGACAGCAATTCATTTTCTCTAGGTTCTATTCAGTACGAAAAGAAAATGACTCGGAAATTAGCTTTTATTCAGGATTTTGTCTTTTAAGCTGAGTACAGGATATCTGACTTAAGAAGTGGCAAAAAAGGCACCAAAAGCAGACCGCCAGAGAGTGTTGTCTTACCTTCTTTAAAAAGTAAAGAATGAAATGTTGTCTAACCTTCCTTAAAA
>CM054159.1:46626989-46629489 GCA_028751875.1 Rapana venosa | reverse complement strand
TTAGATCTGAACATGTCGACCAAGGTCTATCTATCTATCAATCTGTCCCGTAGTCTGACGACCGTGGGGGCACCCTCAAAGACTCAACCAAGGCGTGCAGCGTTATCTGGAAGATGAAAGATCTGAAGGCAGGGTAGTGCGAAACAAGGACTTACAACGGAAAGCGATGGAACTGGCAGGTGCTTTCAATGGGGTGGGCTTCTTGGCATCAGACATGTGGTTAAGTCGTTGGAAACAGCGCCACTTGGTGTCTTGTAGACAGGGAACCAGCTCAAGCCAAAAGGTCCCTGCAGACTTTGAGGATCAACTTCTACAGTTCCGACGGAACGTTCTGCGACTACGTCATCACCATGGTTATCCTCCGTCCAACATCATGAACATGGATCAGACGATGGTCCGGTTTGACATGATGCCAGCCCGTACCAACAACAAGAAAGGTGCCAAACAAGTTAGAATCAAGAGCACAAAGGCTGAAAAACGAGGCTTCACGGTGGCACTTACGGCGGCAGCGGATGGAACCAAATTGCCAGCTTTTGTGATCCTGCGAGAGAGAAATGGGAACATTCCACCCCGGGTTTTTTGCAGCTGAGAGTGCCAGACAATGTTCGTGTATGTGCGACAGCCAATGGCTGGATGACCAGAGACACCATCATTGCCTGGATTCAGCGTGTCCTTGGGCCATCCGACGAACGCCGCCTCCTGCTTCTGGACTGTTACAGTGCCCATAGGACTCAGGAAGTTAGGGACGCACTCCAAGCGCAGCAAGTGGACACCATGTTCATTCCTGCAGGCTGCACCCCTTTGGCACAGCCAGTGGATGTGGCTCTTGCCAAGCCTTTTAAGGACTCCATCAGAGATTGCTGGGTGGAGTGGATGAGGGAACCCAGGCCACCGACTGCTGCTGCCAACCTCAGGCAGGCCACCAGACAAGACGTCATCAACTGGGTCAGCAGGGCGTGGGACAACATTCGACCCGAAACGATCGTTAAATCGTTCCTGAGGTGCGCCATATCCAACGCCATGGATGGATCTGAGGACGACGAAGTGCTGGAATGGTTTCCGGACGAGATCGGCGCTGTCCTGCCTTGTGTTGATGGCAATGCACCTGGTCCAGAAGAGCCAGAGAGTGAGGACGACGGGGCCCAGGACGACAACCTGGAGGAGAGCGACGCCGATGCAGACTTTGAGGGACTGGAATAAGTACCGGTACTAAGACTGAAACTGTTTACCCAGCTAGGCAGTTAGCAAGATGAGTTCATGTGTTAATGAGTGCTGTTCGTGTTTTTTCGAGTTTCTGTTTCTTTTTTTTTCTGTTTGTGGGTTTTTCTTTCTCCGAAAGATTGGGCCTTTTGAAGACAAAATCCAAGTTCAGTTGACGTTTCATTTCCAAAGACGATGGTGTAATTTTTTCCCTGTACAGAAAGAAAGGACTTCATTGGTGTTGACATTTCGACATTTGACCAAGTTTCTTTTTCCCGGAATTGTGTTCTTATTGTTTGTCCTTGCAAAGGTCTGGCGATTGTCTTTTTACTTTATAAATATGAATGACAGAAATCATGCTCGTGTTGTTTTCACAAGAGCCAGTCTCCTCTCTCTCTCTCTCTCTCTCTCTCTCTCTCTCTCTCTGTCTCTCTCTCTCTCTCCTCTCTCTCTCTCTCTCTCTCTCTCTCTCTCTCATGATTGTCCTCGTTGGCCTTCTTTGCCTCAAAGTCGCTTTTTAAAAATTTTTTCCTTCACTTCTACTCACACGACCTAACTTACATGCTTTCGGGGTTTGTTTTCACTCAATTACACGGTTGAGCACAAAAATTACTTTCTGCAAAGGGGTCCATCCCTAGCAAACGCCCACCCCCCAATTTTGCCCTAAACCAGTGCACAGGGGGGGTGGGCGTTTGCTAGGGATTTTACGGTACATACAAACATACATACATACATACATACATACATATATACATACATGAAGAGAGACATACATGAAGAGAGACACACACATACATACATACATACATACATACATACAAAAGATGCATACATACATACATACAAACATATACCTGACTGTTGTCTGTCTGCCCCTCTCTCCCCCCTCCCCCCCCCCGCTCTCCCTCTCCTCCCCCACCCCCCTCTCCCTCTCCTCACCCCCCCCCCCCCCTCCCGCCTAATTAGACGTTTGGAGGGGGTGTAGAAATGAGTCGACCTGACGACTGTCTTTTATCAGGCAGGGATATCTGAGTGCTAATGCCGTTAACAACAATCAGGACCAAGGATCTGCTCTGTGGGATATGTGTGTTGTGGGGGGGGGAGGGGGGGGGAGTGCACGGGGCGGTGCGTCATGTAGGGAAGAGGGAAAGGGAGAAGTGTGGTGTGTGTGTGTGTGTGTGTGTGTGTGTGTTGTAGGTGTGTGTGTGTTGTGAGTGTGTGTGTATATGTGTGTGTATGTGTGTGTGTGTGTGTGTGTGTGTGTGTTGTGTGTGTGACTGTCTGCAACTCTGTATGTGTG
>CM054159.1:46616989-46619489 GCA_028751875.1 Rapana venosa | reverse complement strand
CGTGTGTGCAAGATGTTCTGCGTGCGTTCGCACACGGGGCCTCAGGTTATAGTCTCATCCGAAGGACTTTTGGGGAGAGTGGAGTCTGCATAGATGTTAACTCCAGGGGAAAATATTCCCCTTGAACGGGTATCAAACCCGGGTTGTCAGATTGCGAGCGCAATGTTCTTACCACTAGGCTATCCCGTCCCCCCTACCTACCCTGTTGTGATGTGTTGTGTTGTGTTACGTTATGTTTTGTTATGTTCTGTTCTGTTAGGATATGTAATGTTATGTTAGGATATATATTATGATGTATAATGTTATGTTATGTTATGCTTTGTTATGATGTGTTATGTTAGGATTTGATATGTTATGTTTTGTTATGTTATGTTAGGATATCGATAGGGTAGGTTAGGGTAGGTTAGGTTAGGAAATGTGTCGTCTCACCCACCACTACCCCTACTCCCACCCCCACCCCCTACACACACACACACACACACATACACACACACAAACACACACACACGCACACCCCACACACACACACACACACACACACACACACACACACACTGATTGGAGGAGTAGCCTAAAGGTTTCACAGAAGTGTAAGCAGAGTAAGCCCTAACCAATGATCTACAAACTGCCCAGGTGCTAGCTGTGTATAATTAGCTCCCTCCCACAGGAGTTGTCCTGACTTCAACAGCAGGTGTGCAGGACCACCTTAATCTCTCTGCACCTGTCTCACCTCCCTTATACAGGTGGTGGTTTTGGGCGCTCCCCAGTTTGACACCGCTAAGGATCCCACAAATTACGCGCTCTGTCTCCTTCATCTTCACGCCTGAGAATCACTACTGTGAGATTGTAGGCCGACAACACACTGGGTGTGAAGTTTGCGTGTTATGGCTGTTTTCAATTTTGTCTCGTTATAGAAGCTAGGCAGCCGTATTCCGACTTGGGAGTAGTTTTGTTTATCCTTGATATGACGGCACGCAGATTGTGATGCGCAAAAAAAAGATTGTCGTGGCTGAAGATAATGTCAACGTAACATGTCAAGGCGTAACGATGTTTTAATATAGGCCTTGCCATCTTGCTTCTATAAGTAACTTACCCAGCATTTCTAATAATAATAATAATAATAATAATAATAATGTGTGGAATTTATATAGCGCTGAATCTTGTAACGCAACAAATCAAAGCGCTCAGATGAATTTTGTTGGTTTTTTTGCGTGTGTATGTGGGTTTTTTAAATTTTGTCATCTGTTCCCACCGGCACACAATGGCCTACCCTTTCGAACAGCGGAACAGGATTTAACGTGTGCGCAAGATGTTCTGCATGCGTTCGCACACGGGGCCTCGGTTTATAGTCTCATCCGAAGGACTTTGACATTCAGTTCGATGTTGTGTCAAACTGGGAAGAAAGGGCGAGGCTGGGAATCGAACCCAGAACCTCACGGTTTACTTGTTGGCAGGCAAACGTCGTAACCATCCTGCCACCTTCATTTAGCCTAGATCAAGAACGAGTAAGAGTATGCGCAAACAGAAACTATCAAACAGAAGACGTGTATTCTTCTTCTTCGCCATCGAACGCTCAGACAGCAACTGTTGTTGTCTGTCATATGAGCGAAAATGCGTTGCACTCTCGTTAACGAATAAGACTATGCATAAACAGAAGCTCTCTTAATGAAATGCGTGTATTGTTCTTCTTCGTCGTCGAACGCTCAGACAGGAACTAGTGTCTGTCGTATGAAAAAAAACTGCGCTGCGCTGCCGTTAAGCGCCTGACAAGTCAGGCCCAGCGCATCCGACTTCGGCGTGCGAGGGAATTGTTATCTTTTAAGTCTCTCTGGAAAGAAGGCAGGAGAATGAACCAAGAACGCAAGAAATAGACAAGAAGGAGGCGACATGAAGAAAAAGAGCACGGCAAAAACAAAGAGGGGGATAGAAAAGAGGGACACTTCCTTCACAGTTTTCAGAAGGTGGGGTATTCTATTATATATTGACAGGTCCCCAGCATCCCCTTGGGAGAGAACGCGTGAGTGAGTGAGTGCATTGAAAGACAACTACACTTGAAAGGTCTACAGATGCATAGGCTTTTCCAGGTTCGACGTGACCTCAGCCCTTTTCTAGAAAACTCCAGTGCAGGGCACCAACGACTGTTTAAAATCACTCTCTGCCTGTCTGTCTGTCTGTCTGTCTGTCTGTCTGTGTCTCTGTCTATCTGTCTGACTCCATCTCTCTCTCATACACACACATATAAAGAAACACAAACAAACATACAAACACACGCCCCCCCCCCCCCCCACACACACACACACAAACAAAATACACACGCGCGCGCGCTCGCACGCACATACAGCTCACACATAGACACACATACACTCACACACTTGTGGCCATTGTGTGCCGGTGGGAACGGATGACATTTACAAAACTACATGTACACGGAGACTAGATGTTTAAAAAATCACATGAGTGCTTATTCCATTATCCTCGAAAAATAAAGAATGAGTAAATA
>CM054159.1:46596989-46606989 GCA_028751875.1 Rapana venosa | reverse complement strand
AACATCTTGCGCACACGTTAAATCCTGTTCCGCTATTCGAAAGAGTAGGCCATTGTGTGCCAGTGGGAACAGATGACAAAATTTACAAAACCGCATACACACGGGGACTGGATGTAAAAAAAAGCACATGAGTGTTTATTCCATTGTCCTCGATATAAAACAAAAGTCATCTGAGCGCTTTGATTTGTTGCTTTACAAGATTCAGCGCTATATGAATTCCATACATTATTATTATTATTATTATTATTATTATTATTATTATTATTATTATTATTATTATAGTTGTTGTTATTATTATCATCATCATCATCATCATCATCATCATCATCATCGTCATGAGGGCTGTCACCTCGTCAACTTTGACATCTCAGATAAAACTTGTGCAGCTATAATTATACAGACTAGAACCGGGTATCAAAGCAAAGCAAAGCAGGGCGGGGGTGTGACGGGTGTTGTGGACTGTGCAGGTGGGGGAGGGGACGGCCTGCTGTACGGGGAGAGGCGTGTGGACAATGCGCCCAAAGCCAGGGGCTTCAGAAACCCTCCCCACGACCCTGAGTAAGTATACACAAAGTGTGGGGGGTGTGTGTAGGTGTGGGTGTGTGTGTGTGTGTGTGTGTGTGTTAAAGGTGTGTGTGTGTGTAAAGGTGTGTGTGGGGGGGGGGGGGGTAGGTTGTTGCGTGTGTGTGTGTGCGTGTGTGTTGTGTGTAAGTTTTGGGTGTGTGGGGGGAGGGTGTGTGTGTGTATATGTGTGTGGGTGCGGGGGGAGGGATGTGTGTGTTGTATGTTGTGTTGTGTATGAGTGTGGTGTGTGTGTGTTGTGTGTGTGTGTGTGTGTGTGTGTGTGTGTGTGTGTAGGTGTGTGTGTAGGTGTGTGTGTGTGTGTGTGTGTGGTGGGTGGGTGGGTGTGTTGTGTGTGTGTATGTGTGGGTGTGTTGTGTGTTGTGTATGTGTGTGTGTGTGTTGTGTGGGTGTGTTGTGTGGGTGTAGATGTGTGTGAGTAGGCGTGGTGTGTGGTTGTTGTTGTGTGGTGTTGTGTGTGTGAGGTGTGTGTATTGTGTGTGTGTTGTTGTGTGTGTAGTGTGTGTGTAGGTGTGTGTATTGTGTGTGTTGTGTTGTGTGTGTAGTGTGTGTGTAGGTGTGGGTGGGTGTGTAGGTGTGTGTGTGTAGGTGTGTGTGTAGGTGTGTGTGGTGTGTGGTGTGTTGTGTGTGTGTAGGTGTTGTGTGTGTTGTGTGTGTGTAGGTGTGTGTATGTGTGGGTGTGTTGTGTGTGTGTTAGGTGTGTGTGTTGTGTGTGTGTAGGTGTGTGTTGTGTGTGTGTTGTGTGTGTGTGGTGTGTGTGTGTAGGTGTGTGTGTGTAGGTGTGTGTGTAGGTTGTGTGTGTGTTGTGTGTGTGTAGGTGTTGTGTGTGTTGTGTGGGTTTGTGTGTGGTGTGTGTTGTGTGGTGTGTTGTGTATGTGTAGGTGTGTGTGTGTAGGTGTGTGTGTGTGTGTGTGTAGGTGTGTGTGTAGGTGTATGTGTCTTGTGTGTGTGTAGGTGTGTGTGTTGTGTGTGTGTTGTGTTGTGTGTGTGATAAGTGTGTGTGAGTAGGTGTTGTGGGTGTGTGAGGGGGGAGAGTGTGGGTGTGTGTATATGTGTGTGTGTGGGTGGGTGGGGAGGGATGTGTGTGTTGTGTTGTATGTTGTGTTGTGTATGAGTGTGTTTATTCATGAAGATTATCGATATGAATGTTTGTTTTTCTGTATCAAATCATATTACACTAATTGGTGATAATCAAGGATAATTTTATCTTATTTTTTTCTGTAACAAATTTTGCACACACAAAAATTGATCACAATAATACCACTTGTGCACTATCAAACGACAACAAGGAAATCGTATATTTTTTCATTTGAATCCTTCAAAATTGGGACAGATTACACTTCTCATTTACGAGAGAGAGAGAGAGAGAGAGAGAGAGAGAGAGAGAGAGAGAGAGAGAGAGAGAGAGAGAGAGAGAGAGAGAGAGAGAAAGGCAGAAAAACAGACAGACAGACACATACACACACACATACACACAGACCATGGATACAAGGAGATGCCATTTACTTTTTTTCTTTTATTTCAAGGATATTGGAATACGCACTCAAGTGCTATTATTTTTACATCCAATTTCCATGTATGCAGTTTTGTCAACTTTGTCATCAGTTGCCACTGGCACACAATGACCTACTCTTCCGAAAAATGGAGCAGGATTTAACGTGTGCGCAAGATGTTCTGCGTGCTTTCGGACAGGAAACCTCTGTTTATAGTCTCATACAATTACTATGCATATAACTGTAAATATACTACAGAGCTATCACGACCATAACATTTAATGTTACATATCACCAATGAGATTCACGGAATGAAATCACAAAGACGCAAGTCTGAACAACTGTAACCGCATACCAATAATCCTAATGCTGGTTGTGTGTGCGTGCGTGTGTGTGTGTACGTGTGTACGTGTGTGCGTGCGTGTGTGTGTGTGTGTGTATGTGTGTGTACGTGTGTGTGTGCATGCGTGCTTGCGTGCATGCGCGCGCGCGCGCGTGTGTGTGTGTGTGTATTATCACTCACAGGGTGGAGACCTACATAGAGAGCAGAGAGGACACGGAGGGAGACAGACACAGGAGGGAACTGCTGCAGGATCTGCGCAGAGAGAAAGAGAGAAGCCAGGTCAGGGATGCTCCGTGTGTTTCGGAAGCGGGATAGCTTAGTGGTCGGAGCACTCGCTTTTCCCCAGCCAAGTTAAGCAGCGTCCAGCGTGGTTACCAGTTGGATGGGTGACCGTTTGCGTGCCTTGGCTTCAGTACAGTTCCCCCAGTTCACCCAGCTGTAAATGGGTACCTGTCCTCTTTAGGGTCAGGGAAGGTAAAGCAGCGAGAGGGAGAGGAGATGGGCGCCACCCTCAATATGCTGGCCCCTAGAGAAGTTGAGGTCTCTGACGCCTCGCCATATAGGTTATGGGATATGTTTACCTTTTAAATGTGTTTCGTGATTGTGTAGTGTGCAATATTCACACATTATGACCTGAGTATGCACAGGTTGCGCATACAGATAA
This sequence comes from Rapana venosa, assembly GCA_028751875.1. Classification (NCBI taxonomy): domain Eukaryota; kingdom Metazoa; phylum Mollusca; class Gastropoda; order Neogastropoda; family Muricidae; genus Rapana; species Rapana venosa. Next base: position 46,603,907 of record CM054159.1, on the reverse strand, counting down.
GTAGATTGTACACACGTAGACAGACACAGAGACACAGAATTACTTAGAAACACACACACACACACACACACACACACACACACACACACACACACACACACACACACACACACACACACACACCACCACCACGCGCGTACACACAAACCATTACCTACTCGTTCAACCGTATGCTTGTCCGCACATAAAGATACGGATTTAGACAGATGAAATGTGTATGTTGCGTGTGTGTATGTGTGTGTGTTTGTCTGTGTGTGTTTGTGTGTGTATGTGTGTGTATGTAGTGTAGTGTAGTGTAGTGTAGTGTAGTGTAGTGTAATGTAGTGTCCCCTTGTGAAAAAACCTCAAGAAGTAAACCCGTTTCATTTTATATATGTAAATCTTAATTTAAGAATGCGCATTTCTCTGAATTTATAATTTGTTCAATTGTTGTGCAACTCTTTGGGCTGACTTTAGGTCTTGAAGAAAATTGAAAAAAAAAGAGTTTTGATTTTGAAATAAAAATTATGTTTGACATATGGAAAAGTACTGTGTTTTCAAAAGCTCGAACAGTCATTGCACAACAGAAAAGAAAATGTTATTAAATGATTAAGACGGTGAAAATAAATGAGTTGTCATAACTGTGTCATGTAAACGAAATAGTCAATAGATTTTGTTGTATATTCTGCTTCATAATGATTTTTTTAAATGTAGAACTTTCAAATAAAAATTATGATGTTCATATTGTGTTTGGTTTGCAGAGAGGCAGTACACAAGGTGAGTGTGATGATCTGTACGGTTGCGTGTGTATGTGTGTATGATTGTGTGTGATTGTGTATGCGTTTGTGTGTGTGATTGTATGTGTCTGTGTGGTTGTTTGTGTGTGTATGTGTGTGTTTGTGTGTTTGTTTACGTATATGTGTGTATCTCTGTGTGTATATTTATGTGTGCGCGTGCGTTTATGAGTGCGGGGGGGGGGGGAAACGGTGGGGGGGGGGGGGGGTTGCGAGCGCGTGCGGGCGTGTGTGTGTACGCTCGTGTACGTGCACTCGTGCAGGTGCACGTGTGTGCATGTGTTTGCGAGTGCGCGGATTAGTGTATGCGTATGTATCGTGTGCATGTAAGTGGCCCTACCTCGCATGCAAAACAGGCTTGGATTTAGAAAGTGTTAGCATAAAAACAGACCTCCTTTGTTTTCCAGATCGAAGACGATGGAATCAAAACGGCATTGATCCTGATATCCCTCTGTACCAGCCCTCTTTCGGGGTACGTATGGATGGATGGATGGATAGATGGATGGATGGGTGGATGGATGGATGGATGCATACATGGATGCATACTCTCTTTTTTTTCCTTTGGTATTGCAGGTTCTAGTGCCCTAAAAACAAGATACATCAGATTTATCACCGACAGTGGATCGTTTCTGGTTATGGCGTTTGGGGTTCAGTTTCGTTCCTTGGCTAGAGCTCTGAAGTGTGTTTAACAGCGGTGAGAATATCATATTCAAGGCAAAGACCTGTTCTGGCTTTTGAGAGAGTAGACTTATTTTTTTGCCAGCAAGAACGTACGACAGAAATATAATGATAATAGTCTAAGTAAAAACGCATGAAGACTGATGTCGTGTGTTGAGATAATTATAATCCCCGAAGTCGGAATGCGGCTACCTTGATGGTGAGTAAAAGACTCTGGCTTATGCAAAAATCTTACCATAGGGGAAAGAAACAGAGCTCTAAACCGAGGATCACAAAGGAAAAAAGAAACGATGATGATGATGGTGGTGGTGGGGACTGAAACTAAAGCAGAACACACTTCACATCTTTGGAATTGTTCGTGTCCCGAGCATTTAGTGGTGATTTGTAAACGACAATAATTATCATAGTCATTAAGTCGTATATGCCTGCAGGAATCGCAGATATAGTCGTTGTAACCACAACTATAACAACGACTCTACACGGAATAATTGTAGCACATTAATTTTTAGGCTTACGAAATGCGTTTGAGACAACTTAAAACACACTGAACTGGAGAGACAGGAATTAATTTCTTGTGATGATAGACAAACTTTTGTGCTGAGTGTTTTATCTACGAGCATTACAGCTTACGTTCTTATAAAACAATTTTTTAAAAGGCACATCACATTTATCGCTTCCCCGTGGGGATGCCGGGGGGGGGGGGGGGGGGGCAGTCAGTATAAATAGCATCCCCACCTTCTGGACATTGTGTGCTAGGAAGTCCCTCTTTTCTATCCCTCTCTTTGTTTCTGTCTTGTTCCTTTTCTTCCTGTCACCTCCTTCTTGTTTTTGTCTGCCTCCTTGGTCCATTCTCCTGCTTTTTTTCCAGAAAGACTTAAAAGATAACAATTCTCTCCCACGCTTAAGTCAGATGCGCTGGGCCCGACTTGCCAGGTGCTTAACGGCAGCAGAACACACGAATTCACTCATATAACGAACAACGACCGTTGCTGTTTGAGCATTTGATGAAGAAGACGTTTGTTACTGCATAGTTGTTGTGTTTATAGCGTGTTGCATATTGTCAATGTGCGTTATATATTCTTAAACACTTAATTATTTTTGAAAAAAAAAGTAACAGCCTAGAAATAGCAAGATGTATGCAATATACAGGGCATTAACTTTGATGTACAAGAAGCTAGGGTACTCTCTTTTGTGTGTGTGTGTGTGTGTGTGTGTGTGTGTGGGTGTGGGTGTGTGTGGGTGTGGGGGTGTGTGTGTCTGTGTGTGTGTGTCTGTGTGTGCGTGTGTGTGTGTGTGCGTGTGTGTGTGTGTGTGTGTGTGTGTGTGTGTCTGTGTGTGTGCGTGTGTGTGTGTGTTGTTTAATGCATGTTGTGTAATTTTAAAATGCCATTCATCATTTCTCTATTGAGATAGTAAAAGTACTCTTGAGTCTTGAGTTTGTGTGTGTATGTGTGTGCGCGCGTGCGTGCATGCGTGCGCGTGTGTTTGTGCGTGTATGTTTGCATGTGTGTGTACTTCTGTATGTGTGAGTGCTAGTTTTCATACCGTAATTTGGGGGGGGGGGGGTGCTTGTGTTTGTGTCTATGTGTGTGTGTGTGTGCCTCTGTATGTCTTTGTGTGTGTCTGTGTATGCACGCTCTCGCACACGCACACACACACACAAACACACACTACACACACACACACACACACACACACACACACACACACACACACAAACACAACACACACATCTTTGTGCATGTCCTTTCTCGCTCGCCCTTATCTCCTCTAGCTTTGTCCTGTCTTGCATCCTTACTTTACCTGTCTTGTCTTGCCTTGTTTTGCCTTCTGTGCCCACAAGCCTTTCAATGTGCTCCGCTGGACTTTCTGTCTCTGGCAGCAAGAATCTCAGAGGCAGAGTGGCAGGGAGGCGCAGGACAGCCGTGGAGGCGGCAGTCCTACCAGGAGAGGCCAGTGGGGCATCCCTGTCACCGAGTTCCTCAAACATGACGAGTTTGAAGGTAGCGGGAGAGAGAGAGAGAGAGGGAGAGAGGGAGAGAGAGGGAGAGAGGAGAGAGGGAGGGAGGGAGAGGCTGGGATGAAGGAAGGGAGGGAGGGAGAGAGAGAGAGTGTGTGTGTGTGTGTGAGAGAGAGAGAGAGAGAGACAGACAGACAGACACACACACACACACACACACACACACACACACACACACACACACACACACACACACACACACACACACACACACACACAGAAGAGAGAGAGGGGGGGAGTGGAGAGAGACAGAGAGAAGAGAGAGAGAGGGAGAATGGAGAGAGGGGGGGGGGAGAAGGAAAGAGGGAGAGAGAGAGACAGAGAGAGACAAGGAAAGACAGAGAGAGGCACAGAGAGAGAGACAGAGAGAGAGAAAATGACTGAATGATGGTTGAATGAATCATCGAATGAATGAGTGAGTGAATGAATGAATGTATGTATGTAGTACGTACGTTGCACGTATATTAGTATATGTATGTATGTATGTATTATGTATGTATGTATTTATTTATTTATTTATGTATTTATTTATGTATTTATGTCTGTACGTTTGTATATAATAATATATGTATGTATGTGTGTATGTATGTACGTACGTATGCATGCCTGTCTGTCTCTCTGACTGTCTGTCTGTTTGTCAGTCTGTCTGTCTGTCTGTCTGTCTGTCTGTCTGTCTGTACGTACGTATGTATGTATGTATAAGGACAAACCAGCAATATTAAATACAATGTAAAATAAACGGTGATAAAAATAAAGGTGCCCCATAACCCATGCAATCCTTGGGAAGCGAGGCGTCAGAGACCTCACTTCTCTAGAGGTCAGCATATTGAGGGCAGCGCCCATCTCCTCTCCCTCGCTGCTTTACCTTCCCCGACCCTAAAGAGGGCAAGGTACCCATTTACAGCTGGGGGAACTGGGGGAACTGTACTGAAGCCAAGGCGCGCAAACGGTCACCCATCCAACTGGTAACCACGCTCGACGCTGCTTAACTTGGCTGGGGGGGAAGCGAGTACATGCACGTAAAAGAACCCACGTTTACAAGAGAGTTGTCCCTGGTAAAATTATGTATGAAAATCCAGCGTCATGGGGAAACAAAACATTATCTATGCAGGGGCAGAACTTTTTTAATGGGTGGCGCTGCTCTTGTGGCGACACGCACCCCGTAGGGAGAACAGCTTGAATATAATACGGAGAAGTCGTCGTGCCTAAAAGTAGTATTCAATATACCTTAAGCAACTATGTAAGGTGTTTTGTTTGGGGGGCGGAATAGCCTATTGGTTAGAACATTGAGGAAGCGATCTTAAGGCAGGGGTTTGAGCCAGCAGATACACGCCTGTTCAGTAGGATTTTCCCCTGGAAATAACATCAGCACCGATTCCAGTCCCCTGATAGATTCTTCGAGTGAGACCAAGATCCCATCGACGATCACAAAGGTGAACTGGGGGGGAACTGTATTAAAAACCAAGGCGCGCTAAAAGTCACCCATCCACTTGGTAATCACTCTCGATGCTGCTTAACCTTAAGTTTTGGGGAAAATCGAGTGCTCTGGCCACTGAGCTGTCCTATCCCTCAAAGTAAAAGAAAGCCTATATAAGATTTATTGTAAAGTAAGCCAAGGAGTGAAGTTGATGTTTGTGTGTGTGGCAGACCGCAGTACCTTCAGACAGGGCCCTGCAGACGGGAACCTCAACACCAGGGGAGAGGCCCCCACCTCCCCTAGAAGAGATATTCGGGGAATTCCTGTCACTGACTTTATCAGAGAAGACAAGATTGACAGTGCGTCCTCTGTGTGTGTGTAGTGTGTGTGTAGTGTGTGTGTGTGTGTGGGGGGGGGGGGGTTGTGTGTGTGTAGTGTGTGTGTGTGTTGTGTTTGTAGTGTGGTGTGTGTGTGTGAGTAGTGTATGTGTGTGGTGTGTGTGTAGTGTGTGTGTGTGTTTGTGTGTGTGTGTGTGTAAGTTGTGTGTGCGAGTATGTGTGTAATAATAATAATAATAATAATAAATGGAACTTATATAGCGCTATATCTTGCAAAGACAAACCAAAGCGCATGCATTCAACCCAATCTTACACAGTCATGCAATCAATGATAAATAATCAAAAGTTTAAACAAACAGATATTTACAAACATGGTGCGATGCAGACAAAATCTATGAAATAAAATTTCGATAGTCAAATGTTTTTCAAAAGCACACATACACTCGCACAGGCCGTATACTTTAGCAGGGTGATAGAACATGGGTTAGATATGAAACAGGAGGGGGGAAGTCTTAGGTTTGAATAAATATGTTTTGAGGCTGGATTTAAAAGTGTCATAACTAGGTTTCTGGCGAAGAGAGAGAGGAAGGTTGTTCCAGATGGATGGACCAGAAATAGAGAATGAGCGGAGGCCAACAGTGGATTGGTTGAATCTAGGTATACGTAGGCACAAGGTATCTGCAGTAGATCGGAGGGAACGTGAAGGAGTGTACAGGTTAAGACATTCACATAGGTAGGAGGGTGCAGTTTTGTGGAGACATTTGTAACAGAGGGTACTGATTTTATAATCTACTCTCTGTGGCACAGGCAGCCAGTGGAGAGATCGCAAGAGAGGGGTAATGTGCTCAGATTTTTTCTTTCTGAGAACTAGTCGAGCTGCGGAGTTTTGTATACGTTGAAGGGAGTGGATAGATGTTGCTGGCAGACCAGCTAAAAGAGAATTGCAATAGTCCAGACGTGAGAGAATGAGAGAAGTGACAAGTTTGGCTGTTGCATCAGTGGACAGGTACTTTCGAATTGCACTAATACGCCGTAATTGATAGTAGCACGACTGACAGGTCTGGGTGATGAATTTTTTCATAGAGAGTGTGTTGTCGATAACGACACCTAGATACTTCACGGAAGTGGATAGAGGGACTGATGTATTGCCAAGTTCTATTGAAGTTGTTGTAATGGAAGAGAGTTTGTGTTTGGTCCCTACAAGCATGGCTTCGGTTTTATCTGCGTTTAACTGTAACTTGTTTTGTATCATCCAGTTTTGGATATCTTGAAAGCAGTAGGCCATCTTTGTCAAGAGAGAAGGCAGATTTTCAGGTGTAACACTACTTTGAATCTGAGAGTCATCTGCATGTGTGTATGTGTGTTCTTCACTTCAACGTCTTTCCACATTCAGTGATATTAGATGTGTGTGTGTGTGCTTATTTTTTTAATCTATTTATTTCATGAGTTTATTTCGAGGATAGTTGAATAAGCACGCATATGCTTTTTTACATCCAGTCCCTGTGTGTATGCAGTTTTGTCAAGTTTGTCACCTGTTCCCACCGGCATAAAATGGCCTACTCTTCCAAAAAGCGGAACGGGTTTTAACGTGTGTGCAAGATGTTCTGCGTGCGTTTGCACACGGGGCTTTGGTTTATAGTCTCATCCGAAAGACTTTTAGGGGAGAGTGGAGTCGGCACTGATGTTAACTCC
>CM054159.1:46586989-46591989 GCA_028751875.1 Rapana venosa | reverse complement strand
ACGATCGTGAAAAAGCGTAAACTTAAATGGTATGGGCATGTCACAAGATCCAAAGGACTTGCAAAGACAGTTTTGCAAGGCACTGTCCAAGGAGGAAGAAGAAGAGGCAGACCAAGGAAGAGCTGGGAGGATAACATCAGCGAATGGACAGGCCTAGAACTCAACAAAACCCTGAGAAAGGCAAAACAGAGAGAGGAATGGAGGGAACTGGTTGTTGAGTCTTTGAGGGTGCCCCCACGGTCGGCAGACTACGGGACAGATATATATATATATGTATGTATGCATGTATTGACTTCCTCTTCCATTTCGGGGATCCAGTCGCCGTGTGCAACGCACGTGCGTGCGCTCGTTTGTGTGTGTGTGCACGCGCGTGCGTGCGTGCATGCGTGTATGTGTGTGTGCGTGTATGTGTGTGTGTGTGTGTGTGTGTGTGTGTGTGTGTGTGTGTGTGTGTGTGTTGTGTGTGTTTTGTGTGTAGTTAAGAGTGTCGAAGTGGTGATATAGCGTATGGGGACTTCTTCAACTCCTTCAAACAGAAATGTAAAACAGATCCCCTACCTGAAGGCAGGTTTGTCTTTCAAAGAGAAAAAGAAATAAGAGAGGGTGAATGAAGGAAGGAAGGAAGGAAGACTATATTAAATATTGAAAGAATGAAGGAGTAACTTAATGAAATCGTGAATGGATGGATGAATAAATACACGAATTAAAAAAATGAATGATATGGTGGGTGAATAAATGAATCCATCAACGAATACAAAAACAAAACATCCCATCAACAAAACAAACAAACCAATCAGACAAAGAAACCTACTAAACCATCCAACCAACCAAACAACCAACCAACGAATCAACCATCCAGCCCACCCACCAACCAAACCAGCCAACCAAACCAACCAACCAAACCAACCAAACAAACAACCAAACCATCGAAACCACTCAACCAAAACCAAACCAATCAACCCAACAAACCAACCAACCTAACCAAACCATCCAACCAAACCCAACCAACTAACCAAACCATCCATCCAACCAAAACCATCTAAACCAACCAACCCAGCCAATCAACCACCAACCAAACCAGCCAACCAAACCAACCAAACCAACCAAACCAACCAACCAAACAACCAACCAACTAAAACCAACCACAACCAAACCAACCAAACCAACCAACCAAACCCAACCAACTAACCAAACCATTCCATCCAACCAAAACCAACTAATTCAACCAACCCAGCCAATCAACCACCCAACCAAACCAGCCAACCAAAACAACCAAACCAACCAACCAAACCAACCAGACCAACCAAACCAACCAAACCAACCAAACCAACCACAACCAAACCAACCAAGCCAACCAAAACCAACCAAAACCAACCCAACGAAACCAACCAAACCAACCAACCAAGCCAAACCAACCAAACCACCAAACCAACCAAGCCATCCAACCAACCAAAACCAACACAACCACTCAACCAACCAACCAAACCAACCAAACCACCCAACCTAACCAAACCACCCAACCAAACCAACAAACCAACCAAACCAACCAAACCAACCACCAACCAAACCAGCCAAATCAACCAAACCAACCAACCAGCCCATCCAACCGACCAAACCAACCAAATCAACCAAACCAACCAAACCAACCAACCAAACCAACCAAACCAACCAAAACACAACCAACCAAACCAACCAGGGTGATGCTGCTCTTGTGGCGATGCGCTCTTCCCCTGGGAGAGCAGCCCTAATGTCAAGCAGAGAAATCTCGTGACTTAAAGTGGTATAAATAAATAAATTAAATAAATAAACCAACTAACCCAACCAACCAAACCACTCAACCAAACCAACCAACCCAGCCAATCAACCACCCAACCAAACCAGCCAACCAGACCAACCAAACCACCCAACCAACCTACCATCCAACCAAACCACCCAACCAAACTAGCCAACGAGACCAACCAAGCCACCCAACCAAACCAGCCAACCTACCAGCCAACCAAACCACCCAACCAAACCAGCCAACCAGACCATCCAAACCAACCAACCTACCAGACAACCAAACCAGCCAACCAAACCAGCCAACCAGACCAACCAACCAAACCAACCAAACCAATCAAACCAACCAACCAAACCAACCAGACCAACAAACAAACCAACCAAACCAACCAACACAAACCAACCAAAACCAACCCAACCAAACCAAACCAACTAAACCAAAACAACCAAACCAACCAAACCAACCCATCAAAACCAAACCACCCAATCAAACCAGCCAACCAAAACCAAACCAACCAAACCACCCAACCAAACCAACCAAACCAAACCAACCAACCGATCAAACCAACCAAACCAACCAAACCAAACCATCCAAACCACCAAACAAACCAGCCAACAAACAAACCAGCCAACAAACAAACCAGCCAACAAACAAACCAGCCAACAAACAAACCAGCCAACAACCAAACCAATCAACCAGCCAGCCAGCCGGGCACACTAAGGACAGGAGGCGGGGTGGCGGGGCCTGTGCTCTAGGTGACCTCCTGCAGGGCGGCAGCCCCAGACAGCCGGGCCCTGACCTCTCGCCTAGCGGGCCTGCACCCCAGCCACCCAACACCCGCCCTCCTCCCCGAGGCATTCCTGTCACCCAGTTCATAAAACGGGATGAGATGGAAGGTTTGCTCGCCTGCCAGTATGCCTGTCTGTATGCCTGCCTGTATACCTGTCTGCCTGTGTGCCTGTATGCCTGTATGGATGCCTGTATGCCAGTGTGCCTGTATGCCAGTTCGCCGGTATGCCTGTATGGCTGCCTGTATGCCTGTACGCCTGTTGTCAGTATGCCTATTGCCAGTTTGCCTGTCTGCCAGTATGCCTGTTGCCAGTATGCCTGTCTGCCAGTATGCCTGTCTGCCAGTATGCCTGTTGCCAGTATGCCTGTTGCCAGTATGCCTGTTGCCTGTCCACCTGTATGCCTGTATGCCTGTATGGTTGCCTGTATGCCTGTATGGTTGCCTGTATGCCTGTGTGCCTGTTTGTCAGTTCGCCTGTCTGCCTGTATGCCTGTCTGCCAGTATGCCTGCCAGTATGCCAGTATGGCTGCCTATATATGCCTGTCTGCCAGTATGCCTGCCTGTATGCCTGCCTGTAAACTGCCTGTATACCTGTATGCCAGTTTCCCTGTCTGCCTGTATGCCTGCCTGTATGCCTGCCTGTAAACTGCCAGTTTGCCTGTCTGCCAGTTTGCCTATCTGCCAGTCTGCCAGTTTGCCTGTCTGCCAGTTTGCCTATCTGCCAGTCTGCAAGTTTGCCTGTCTGCCTGCTTGCCTGTGTGCGGTTCTTGAGTGGATGGTTACGCTTGTGTGCTGTCCTTAAATTGGTCGATGTCCTTAACTGGTTAGGTTGGACAGATAAAAAGACTATCCCTCCCCCCCCCCCCCCCCGCACCCCACCCCCAAGGGGGCCTGGAACGTTCATGTGGAATGCTATGTACCATATCTGGTGCAAGAAATGTATACTCCCTTTTTTTAAATGTGTCAATGTCGACCTCGATATCAATGGACTCGATATTGCACGTTGCTGATCTTACATTCCAGCACATATCTTCAAATTGGGTCACACGCCAAAGTCGGATGTCCTGAGTATGACTTGACAGGCGTTTAACAGCAACGCAACGTATTTTCGCTCCTATGACAAGACAGCTATAGTTGCTGTCTGAGCGTTCGACGAAGAAGAAGAAATGGGGTCAAATCCATCAGATCTTGCGATAACGTTTGAGAGTAGTCTTTTTACCCTAGTAGTCTCGGCTGCAATTTTCGCTGAATTAATGTCTCTTTTTATTCCATTAATTTTGTATCGTGTTTACATCTGTGTAAATGCTATGGCAATGTGCTAAGCAGTTTAAATACAATGTATGGCTACTGACGGAGTCAGTTTGCGCTGTAGGTCTTGTACCAATTAGCAACAAAAATAGAATTTCACGACACCTTAAATTATTATGCGTTTGTGTGAGAAAGAAAGAGAGGAGACACAGAAGAAAATTATGGAAGGTCTGCGTGTATAAGTGTTGATCTTGCTGTCCACACACAGTGTGTGTGTGTGTGTGTGTGCGTGTGTGTGTGTGTGTGTGTGTGTGTGACAGAAGAAAGCAGTAACAGATGGAAACAGAGAGAGACAGGGATGGAAGGTCAAGGCGTATAAAACTAGTGCATTCTTGACCACCGCATAACCTAACGTGCTGAAACCGATTTCGAGACGACAGGCGCATGTATAACAATGTACACACCGCCTGTGTGTTTCAGCAGGCACCTTTGAGTGTACATGCACGTGTGTCTTTGCACGTATGCACATATGCCAGTGTGTATGCAATCATGTAAGTGCTTTTTTGTGCAGAAAATGTTTTGTTCAACTACATTCTGTTTCCATCGATTTTGATTCATTTGCTTATTTCATTTTGGATCTGATTGATTTGATCCCATCTGTTTTGCTTTGATTTGATCTGAATTGATGACTTGTCATCAGGGAGGCCGGGATGGCTCAGTGGTCTGAGCTCTCGCTATCGCCCAGCCAAAGTTAAGCTGCATCGAGCGTGGTTGCCAAGTGAATGGGTGACCGTTTGCCGCGCCTAGGTTTCAGTACAGTCCCCCAGTTCACCCAGCTGTAAATGAGTACCTGCCCTCTTTAAGGTCAGGGAAGGTAACGCAGCAAGGGAGAGGAGATAGGCGCCACCCTCAATATGCTGGCCCCTAGAGAAGCTGAGGTCTCTGACACCTCGTCCTTCAACGACCACATAGGTTATAGGACACCTTTACTTTTTTGTATCATTTGATTTGATCTGAATTGATGACTCGTGATCAGGATCCAGGGGCAGGGAGAGAACTCCGGGCAGACGTTTCCGGTTACCGGAAGAGCCGGTGTACGACCCCTTTGGCAGGGCTGGGGGTGGCGCCCCTGTGGTGGACAGCAGTGGCAGGACCAGGACTTCCGTCTTCGGCAACTTCGAGAAG
>CM054159.1:46561989-46581989 GCA_028751875.1 Rapana venosa | reverse complement strand
TTGTGCCTTGTCATGTTGTGTCCTGTCCTCTCTTGTCTTATCATGTTGTGCCTTGTCATGTTGTGTCCTGTCCTCTCTTGTCTTATCATGTTGTGCCTTGTCATGTTGTGTCCTGTCCTCTCTTGTCTTATCATGTTGTGCCTTGTCATGTTGTGTCCTGTCCTCTCTTGTCTTATCATGTTGTGCCTTGTCATGTTGTATCCTGTCCTCTCTTGTCTTGTCTTATCATGTTGTGCCTTGTCATGTTGTGTCCTGTCCTCTCTTGTCATGTTGTGTCCTGTCCTCTCTTGTCTTGTCTTATCATGTTGTGCCTTGTCATGTTGTGTCCTGTCCTCTCTTGTCATGTTGTGTCCTGTCCTCTCTTGTCTTGTCTTATCATGTTGTGCCTTGTCATGTTGTGTTCTGCCCTCTCTTGTCTTGTTGTGCCTTGTCATGTTGTGTCACGTCTTGTCTTATTGTATTGTGTTACGTTTTGTCTTGTTTCGTCTTGTCTTATCTTGTCTCGTCTCGTCTTGCCTCGTCTTGTCTTGTCGTGTCTTGTCTAGTCGTGTCGTGTCTTGTCTTGTCTGGTCCCGGACTTGTTTTACTGATTTTATTCATTATTTTGTTCCGCGTTTAGAGTTCTGAGGTTCATCAATGGTGAGATTTGGCGTATGCAACCTATAAACTTCAGTTTGATTTTGGAGAGAAACCAGAAGAAAAAAAATCGTCAATAACTGAAATCAAAGTCAGAAAACACTGTTGAATAAGAACAAATGTAGCTTTAATTTCACTTCTTCCATCTCGTCGCCCTTCCCCCTTCTCCTCCTTACATGTTAAAAATTCTATATACTATTTTATTTTATTTTATTTTATTCTTTTATATCGAGGATAATGGAATAAGCACTTATGTGCTTTTTTACATCCAGTCCCCGTGTGGTTGTGGTCATGTGTTGAGCCAGAAACGCTTTCATTAGCATGTTAATTTGTTCTAAAAATAGTTCTGAATGTTTTTGTATGCATCAGTTAGCTTCCCTTCAACAAGTTGTTATATACTTATAATTATGGTTAAGTGAATACTGTTTTTAGTTCGATACTATTTTTTCATTTATTTCTTCGTTTATATAATTCTTCATTGATTTTTCATCGCACACCGAAGAAAGGGAAGGAAAATCGTAAATCGCAGGTAGATAAAGACCAGGTGAGCATTCAGTAAGGTGGTTATCACTTTGGAGTGTTCTTGTTCACGTAGAATTATAGTCTACACAGTAGAGTGCTCTTATTCACAGTGAGTTATAGTTAATAATAATAATAATAATAATAATAATAATGTATGGAATTTATATAGCGCTGAATCTTGTAAAGCAACAAAATAGTTTACACATTAAAGTGTTCTGATTCACAGTGAAAGATAGTTTACACATTAGAGTGCTCTTATTCACAGTGAATTATAGTTTACACAGTAAAGTGCTCTTATTCACAGTGAAAGGTAGTTTACACATTAGAGTGCTCTTATTCACAGTGAAATATAGTTTACACATAAGAGTGCTCTTATTCACAGTGAAAGGTAGTTTACACATAAGAGTGCTCTTATTCACAGTGAAAGGTAGTTTACACATAATAGTGTTCTTATTCACAGTGAAAGATAGTTTACACATTAAAGTGCTCTTATTCACAATTAATTATAGTTTACACATTAGAGTACTCTTATTCACAGTGAATTATAGTTTACACATTAGAGTGCTCTTATTCACAGTGAATTATAGTTTACACATTTGAATGTTTTATTCACAGTGAAAGATAGTTTACACATTAAAGTGCTCTTATTCACAGTGAAAGGTAGTTTACATATTAAAGTGCTCTTATTCACAGTGAAAGGTAGTTTACACATTAGAGTGCTCTTATTCACAGTGAAAGATAGTTCACACAGTAAAGTCCTCTTATTCACAGTGAAAGGTAGTTCACACATTAAATTCCTCTTATTCACAGTAAAAGATAGTTCACACAGTAAAGTCCTCTTATTCACAGTGAATTATCGTCTACACAGCAGAGTACTCTTATTCACAGTGAAAGGTAGTTTCCACATGGAATGCTCTTATTCACTTTCAAATATAGTTTACGCATTAGAATATTTTTTTATTCATATTGAAGGATAATTTACATACTGGAGTGTTCTTTTTACATTGAACTACTGTTTACACATCAGAGTGTTTTTATGAAGGGGTCATTTTACAATCAATTCTACTTTAAATATCAGAGTGTTCTTATTTATATTGAAGGGAAAGTTTACACATTGGAGTATTCTTACTGGTGTTGAGTTTACATAATGAACTATTGCAGATTTCTTATTCACAATAAGTTTACACGTTGAGTGTTCATATTCACATTGAGTTTGCACATTTGAGTATTCTTAATCACATTGAATAATACATGGTGGAGTATTCTTATTCACAATGAGTTTACACATTAGAGCATTCTTATTCACAATGAGTTTACGCATTAGGGTATTCTTTTTCACAATGAGTTTATACACATTGGAACATTCTTATTCACAATGGGCTTATACACATTGGAGCATTCTTATTTACATTGAGTTTTCGCTTTGGAGTATTTTTATTCACAATGAGTTTACATATGGGAGTATTCTTATCCATATTGAGTTTACACATGATGGGAGTACTCTTGCTCACACTGAGTTTACACTGTGGAGTATTCTTTTTTCACATTGGAACATGGGTTATATATCAAAAACAATCTCGTCCATTTGTGTATTTGTACGCCATGATCCCTGTGAGGTATTGCTTTTATTATTTCTAAAGCATTTGTTGTTGGCTCTGTTTTGTGCAGTTTATGCGTGTTACACTCTCGGTTTATTGTCTTATCCGAAAGACCAGCATCCAGACCACCACTCACAGAGTAGAAGACAGGGTGGGATGGGGGTGGGGGGGAAGGTTAAAGTTCGGATTCAAACGGACATTGAACCCGCCGGCTTTTGCTTTCTAATAGGATGTGTGTGTGTGTGTGTGTGTGTGTGTGTGTGTGTGTGTGTGTGTGTGTGTGTGTGTGTGTGTGTGTGTGTGGGTGTGTGTGTGTGTGGGTGTGTGTGTGTGTGTGTGTGTGTGTGTGTGTGGGTGTGTGTGTGTGTGTGTGTGTGTGTGTGTGTGTGTGTGTGTGTGTGTGGTGTGTGTGTGTGTGGGTGTGTGTGTGTGTGTGTGGGTGTGTGTGTGTGTGGTGTGTGTGTGTGTGTGTGTGTGTGTGTGTGTGTGGGTGTGTGTGTGTGGGTGGGTGGGTTGGGTCTGGTCTGTGTGTAGTGTTTCTTTTAATGTAATGACCATTCACTTTCAGGGATATTACATAAGTAAGTGCGCGTGTATGTATGTGGTGTGTGCTTGCGTGCGCGCGTTGTGTGTGTGTGTGTGTGTGTGTGTGTGTGTGTGTGTGTGCGTGCGTGAGTGGTGCATGCGTGTGTGGTATGTGTTTGTGCTACTGAGAGAGAGAGAGAGTGGTGTGTGTGTTGTGTGCGTGCATGCGTGCGTGCGTGCGTGCATGGTGTGTACGTGCGTGCGTGGGCGCATGTGTATGTTCGTATGTTTATGCGTGCATGCGTGCGTGTGCGTGCATACGTACATGCATGTATGCAGACATACCTGCGTGCTTGCTTGCATACATCCGTGTGTGTCTGCACGCATCAAATTCTCCATCCATCCTGAATTCCCACCTGCCTGTATGCATGGGAGTGTCTACACACCATCACGTATGCTTCTGTGCTCGTGTATATCTGCATGCAAGTCTGGAACTGTCTATATTCATGACTGACTATACGCCCGATTGTCGCGCACAGAAAATGAACTACCAACCACGTGACGGGAAGGAAACCGTGGAGTACCGGAAGTTCCTGCAGCAGCAAATGGAGGACAGAGAACGCAGCAGACAACAGGAACGGCTGCGCCAAAGGGACGAAGCCGACAAGGTCAGTAGTCTGTTGGTTGGTTTTTTGTTTCATCATTCGTATCTTGGGATTTTCCCCCATGGAGTTCACATCAGTGCAGACTCCACTCTCCACAAAAGTCCTTCGGATGAGACTATAAACCGAGGTCCCGTGTGCGAACGCGCTTAGGACATCTTGCGCTCATGTTAAATTCTGTTCCGCCTTTCGAAAGAGTAGGCCTTTTGTGCTGATGGGAACAGATGACAAAATTTAAAAAACTGCATACACACGGGGACCGGTGTAAAAAAAACACATGGGTGCTTATTCCAGTATCCTCCATATAAAAGAATAAATAGATATATAAATATCTCAACCATTTTCATTCTTGATCTCTAGTCACATCTGTCAGTTTCCCCTACTTTCAGTTCCTCTCAGTTGCTGCCTATCCTATCAAATCCCAGCTGGTGCTAATTATAGCGGAAACTGACCGCACTTGGACTTGGTAAAAGGAAGGGGTTAATTTTAGCACTGGGCCCTGGACACTTGACTGAGTTATGCTAGATTTGTGTGATGTGTAGTTTATCAAGAACTATGCAGGAATATCAAAATGCTTAAGATTTGCACCAACATTCATTTATAGTCTGTCAGTATGTTAAGACTAAGAAAGAACAATTTTTTGTTTTAAAATAAATACAAGTTCTTTGAAAACTTATGTAAAAATGTTATCATTACCGAGAATGTGTCTATCGATTAGAATTTAGGTCAAGGGAATGAACTACCATGAGTGTTGTCAAGAGTTACATGAGATGTGGTAGTCACCATTTTTATGCTCGGAAATGGTTTGTCCCTACTTGGCTCACCATTTTTGCATACTGTTTCCGGCCTGCCATATTGAAAAAGAAAAACGTTTAACTGTGATCACTGGCACCTGGGCAAGGCTGGGGCTGTTGAAATTTGCATTTGTCAGTGGCTAAGTGGCTGTGCTCAGATTGACTCTCTACTGTGGTATACAATGAACCAAAATGTAGAATACATCTGTAGGCAACTTATGTAGGTTTTCTTTTATAAGGTTGTATTTATATGTAGTTCTTACGTTATGTGGTGCTTATTCTGAATTTTTTTTTACAGAATATTGTCATACATTATTGTCATGACAGGTTGTTGTAGTTGCTGTTGACAGCATTTAAGATTGTTGTTGTTGTTGTTGTTGTTACTGTCCCGGACGTTATTTGCATTGGCAGTAGTACAGATTGTTTTATACGTCGTTGTTACAAGTTTCTGATGTTATGTTTTGTTGTTGTTGACAATGTTTCAGATTAGAATAATTTGTTGTTGCTGCTGCAGTTGCTACTACTGTTACTGCTTCTGCTGCTACAACAGCTGCTGCTTCTGGTGCTATAGCTGTTGTCATAATTTCTGATGATAATATCATAATTTGTGGTTGTATCAATTGTCTTGTCGGCAGCATTTCCAGATCTTTGACAGTCAGTGGGGTCACATGGGGGGAGGGGCGCCAACCGACATCAGGGAGCACCGGAAACTGAAGCTGGAGGACAGCCTGCACCGCTCCAGAGACTTCACCTCCGTGAGTGTCCTTGACTGGCAGCTGTTCTGTTTCTGTTTCATTATAGTGATTGTTTGCCGTCAGCGCCTGGGCTTTATCACAGTTCTTGATTAAACCATTGACGCTGGGGGCAACAGCAAAGTGAGGAGAGGCTGTATGACCAGTGGCTTTCCCACTCATAGAATTCCACTTTACAGCTTAGTCTTTAGTGATCGACTATGACTCTCTGACTAGGAGGCTTGACTCGCACAGTCTTTATGTGCTGCAGCCCTGGGGGCTGGTTGGCCTTTGGAGAACATCTCCAACGCTGACTGTCCTTATGCCCACTTGGCCGAGAGAGTGGGGATGTACTGTGGGCAAGGCATCTCCACTATAATCAAATTTCTGCCCAGTTTCCAAAACAGCAGCTGCCTTCTCTGCTGTTTTGGAGGTCATCGTCGGACACGACGGACAAACATACAGTGTTTGTCTCTTTTTTCTGAATGTTGTGAACATTGTTGGCTGGTTTGGCGTGGATGTCTGTTTGTCTCTTTTTCTTAATGTTGTGAATATTGTTGGCTGGTTTGGCTTGGATCTCTGTTTGTCTCTTGTTCCTAATGTTGTGAATATTGTTGGCTGGTTTGGTTTGGATCTCTCTCTTTTTCTGAATGGTGTGAATATTATTGGCTGGTTTGGTATGGATCTCTCTCTTTTCTGAATGGTGTGAATATTATTGGCTGGTTTGGTTTGGATCTCTCTCTTTTTCTGAATGGTGTGAATATTATTGGCTGGTTTGGTTTGGATCTCTCTCTTTTTCTTAATGTTGTGAATATTGTTGGCTGGTTTGGTTTGGATCTCTCTCTTTTTCTGAATGGTGTGAATATTATTGGCTGGTTTGGTATGGATCTCTCTCTTTTTCTGAATGGTGTGAATATTATTGGCTGGTTTGGTTTGGATCTCTCTCTTTTTCTGAATGGTGTGAATATTATTGGCTGGTTTGGTTTGGATCTCTCTCTTTTTCTTAATGTTGTGAATATTATTGGCTGGTTTGGTTGGATCTCTCTCTTTTTCTGAATGGTGTGAATACTGTTGGCTGGTTTTGTTTGGATCTCTGTTTGTCTCTTTTTCTTAATGTGTGAATATTGGTGGCTGGTATGGTTTGGATCTCTCGATGTTTTTTGTTCTTACGAGGGTTGTATCTTTTATTTAATGTTCTTTTTATATTACATGTGTTTGACTGAGTTTGATCAGAAAGCTAAAATTAACGTGGAAGATTGTTTTACTCGCGCTAATGACTTTACGTCGGTGGGTGTCATTTGTCGTTTATTTGTTTGTCTTTTTTGGATGTAGTGAATGGTGTTGATTGGTTTCATTTTCATCTTTCGGGGTTATTTTTGTTTGTTAAGGGGTTGTATTTGTTTTTTGTTCGTTTTTCATCATTCTATCTCTTTGGGTGTGGTGAATATTTCAATTGGTCTAAGTTTGATGTTTTATTTTTTTGTTCAAAAGAGGTTGCGTTTTGTGGGGTTTTGTGGGGTTTTACTTTTACTGTTTGGTTTCTTTAAATTATTCTAGCTTATTTGGTTGTGGTGAATATTGTTGACTGGTTTGATTTTCATCTGTCCGGCTCTTTTTTTTTGGTTTAAAGAAGTTGTATGTTTTTATTGTATTTATTCTGTCTTTTCGGCATGCGTGAATAATGTCAGTTGGTTTTATTTTAATTTCTCAGTTTTAATTAAAGGGGCTGTATCTTTATATATTGTTTTTGATTTTATCTCTGGGGACGGGGTAGCTCAGTGGTCGGAG
Source organism: Rapana venosa (assembly GCA_028751875.1). Lineage (NCBI taxonomy): Eukaryota > Metazoa > Mollusca > Gastropoda > Neogastropoda > Muricidae > Rapana > Rapana venosa. The sequence goes on along the minus strand of CM054159.1, from coordinate 46,574,733 downwards.
CACTCGCTTTCCCCCAGCCAAGTTAAGCAGCGTCGAGCGTGGTTACCAGTTGGATGGGTGACCGTTTGCGTGCCTTGGCTTCAGTACAGTTCCCCCAGTTCACCCAGCTGTAAATGGGTACCTGCCCTCTTTAGGGTCAGGAAAGGTAAAGCAGCGAGGGAGAGGAGATGGGCGCCGCCCTCAATATGCTGGCCCCTAGAGAAGTGAGGTCCCTGACGCCTCGCTCCCCTACGACCTTATAGGTTATGGGACTCCTTACCTCCTTTACCTTTACCTCTTTTATTGAGTTGAAGAAAAAGTGGAAGATTGTCTTCATCGTACTTTTTTTTTTGGTCGGTGAGTGTTCACTTATTAATCTTTTCAACTTTACCTTCTTGCTTGGGTTCAAAAGTAGTTCATTAGTTTATTTTGATGTTATTAGCTTTTACGAGGATGTATGATTTTTTTTAAAAAGTCATCTCTTTTGTTGTTGTTGTTGCAACTGCTTAGGAGGCGGGGACTCTGAAAATGAAAAAACATTTTGCTTGTGTCTATGTTGTTTCCCTCTATTTTCTGTTACATACGTATAAGTGTGTGTGTGTGTGGAGGGGGGATGTCTGTATGTGACCTTTAGCTCTCCATGTGTCTCTGTCTCTCTGTATCTCCCTTGTTTGTGTCTCTGTCTGTGTCTCGCTCTCTTCATCTTTGTCTATCTGTCTGTCACACACACACACCTACACACACACACACACACACTACACACACACACACACACACACACACACACATATACACACACACACACACACACACACGCGCGCGCGCGTTTTCCTCTTTCCTGAAGACACTGTTTGATGCTGGATATAGGCTAATAATATACTAACAGAAGCCTTCTGCTTGATCGTCTTCATAAATCACCTGTTAGTCCCTTTATTCCTTCCTTTCTTCCTTCCTCCCTCCCTTCCTTCCTCCTCCCTCCTTCCCTCCCTCCTTCCTTCCTCCCTCCTCCTTCCTCTTTCCTTTCTTTCTCCCTCCTTCCTTCTCTTCTTCTTCCCTACCCTTCCTTCCTTCCTTTCTCCTCCCTCCCTTCCTTCCTCCTCCTCCTCCTTCCTTCCTCCCTCTTCCTTCCTCCCTCCTCCTTCTCCTTCTTCCTCCCTCCTCCCTCCTTTTTCCTCCCCCCTTCCTTTTCCTCCTTCCTTTCCTTCCTCCCTCCCTCCCCTCTTTCCTTCCTTCCTTCCTTCCTCCCTCCCTTCCCTCTTTCTTTCCTTCCTCCCTTCCTTTCTTTCCTTCCTTCCTTCCTTCCTCCCTCCCTCCCTTCCCTCTTTCCTTCCTTTCTTTCCTTCCTTCCTCCCTTCCCTCTTTCCTTCCTTTCTTTCCTTCCTTCCTCCCTTCCCTCTTTCCTCCTTCCTTCCCTTCCCTTCCTTCCTTCCTTCCTCCCTGCCTGCCCTCTTTCTTTCCTTCCTTCCTCCCTTCCTTTCTTTCTTTTCTTCCTTCCTTCCTCCCTCCCTGCCCTCTTTCCTTTCCTTCCTTCATTCCTTTCTCCCTTCCTTCCTTCCTTTCCTTCCTTCATTCCTCCCTTCCTCCCTCCCTTCCTTCCCTCTTTCCTTCCTTCCTTCCTTGTTTCAGCAATATATTCTATTTATGTATTTGCTCATTCACTCGGTGATGTGTGGCTTTGTTGGCCGAATCAACAACCCAAAACATAATGTATCAAGATGCTCCATTGATTGTTGCTGGTTTTGGTGGTAGGGTGATGTGTGTGTGTGTGTGTGTGTGTGTGTGTGTGTGTGTGTGTGTGTGTGTGTGTGTGTGTGTGTGTGTGTGTATGTGTGTGTGAAAGTTCCGCTATTGGGTTTGGGGGGTTGTTGGTTGTTTTTTGTTGTTGTTGTTTTTTGAGAGGTAGCTTTGTTCTGCTGGTTTGTTTCTTCTTGTTCTCAACGGTGGTGTTTCTGATAAAAATGAAACAACTCGTAAGCCTCAAGAACGGGACAAGGACTGTCGATCTTTTCTTAAAAAAGTTAACTCTCTGCCATACTTCTTCTTCCTTTTTGTCATGTTTCTCCCAGGGGAGGTTTGACATTGATGAGCCTTCTCCATCTCTCTCTGTTTTGAGCTTCCTCCTTATTTATGCCCCTTTCTCTAAGATCATCTGCAATACAGGCAGCCAAGGTTTTGCTAGGGCTAACTCTGCCATAATAATTATCACATCAACTTCATTGACTTCAAGAAGGCCTTCGACCGAGTGTGGCAAGAAGCTCTGTGGCAAGTCATGAGAGACTATAGCTTCGACGAGGACCTGATTCAAGTCATCCAGGCGCTGTATGACAGCTCCCACAGTGCAGTCCTCATGGGTGGAGAAATCGGGGAGTTCTTCCGGACTTCAGTTGGAGTTCGACAAGGCTGCCCGCTATCCCCCGTTCTTTTCAACGTGTTCCTGGAGAACATCATGCAGGAGGCCCTCCTTGACTTCAAGACCACAATCACAATAGGAGGAAGGCCAGTCTGCAATCTTCGATTCGCAGACGATATTGATCTCATGGGCCGCAGTGAAGAAGAACTCCAGGATCTCACCACCAGACTGGAAACATCAGCCAATGCCCACGGTATGGAGATCAGCACGGAAAAGAGCAAGATCCTAGTGAACAGTACCACACCGACCACTCCCACCAGCATCAAGATGAGTGGCGAGACACTAGAGGAGGTGGAAACTTTCAAGTACCTTGGAGCAGTCATCACCAAAGAAGGCACGAGCACACCAGAGGTGAAGATCAGACTTGCTGTGGCACTCTCCTCCATGACTAAGCTGGCGAAATGGTGGAGAAACCACAACATCAGAACCCACACTAAGGTCAGACTCTACAAGGCACTCGTCACATCCATTGCCTTGTACAGCTGTGAAGCATGGACACTTACTGCCGATTTAGAACGTCGCATTCAAGCCTTTGAGATGAAGTGCCTCAGGCGGATCCTGAACATCACCTACAGAGACCGCCAAACCAATGACTACGTCTGGCAGCAGATCGAGGCACTGGCTGGCAAACAAGAACCATTGCTAGATACAGTCAAACGGAGGAAACTGAAGTGGTTTGGTCACACGACAAGGCATAACAGCCTGTCAAAGACAGTCCTGCAGGGAATGGTGGAAGGAGCAAGGAGGCAGGGTCGACAACGCAAAAGCTGGATATCCAACATCAAGGAGTGGACCGGCCTCACTGTACCAAACCTCCTGAAAATAGCCCAGGACAGAACCATTTGGCGGTCCACTTGCAGCGTCCGTGCGGGTACCCCAACGGTCGTCCCGACCAAGGGATGAGTGAGTGAGTGAGTTGTGTCTTAACTATCCGTTGTGTATTTGCGTTGTATTGCGTTGTGTTGTGTTGTATTGTTTTGTGATGCAGTTATCTCAAGCGAATACCACTTTCGATTGCTGCAAATTTTTCTGCGTGAAATTCGGGTTGTTTCTTTTCTTTTCTCTTTAGAAGGGGGGGGGGGGGGGGGGGGGGGGGGGATGAGAGCGTTGGCACACAAAACACACCACCCATTAAAAAAAATGTCCTGTTTGTACACGGGGTTTGCTTTTCTAAGAGATATGACTTTTTTTTCTTCATTATTGTGTGTGTGTGTGTGTGTGCGTGTGTGTGTGTGTGTGTGTGTGTGTGTGTGTGTGTGTGTGTGTGTGTGTGTGTGTGTGTGTGTGTGTGTGATGTGAGTTTGTTTTACAGAATTTGCTAGAAACATTTTTCGTTGCTGTGAGTTCTTTTACGTACACTGAATGCGTGGTGTACACAAGGTCTCGGTTGAACGTCTTATCGGAAAGACTAGCACGCAGACCACCACTCAAAATCTGCCGGATGAGAGAAAATTTGGGACACAAACAGAGATGGAACCTGAACTACTTGTTTTCTAAAAGTGTGCGTTATCTCAGGACCTCTGATCCAAGCTCAGCATTCTTCCAAACGTAGGGGGGGAAAAACGGAGATTCCTGGTTGATTATTTAATTAACTATGACTACAACTGATGAAGTGTTTGACTTAATAATACTGTTAGCAAAGTTCTATGTTTATAAATGTCGGATTGGTAAAACAAAACCTAATGTTGGTATTTTTCTGAATGAACTAAAATATAAATATGAAATGGAAAAGCTGGAGCATAGCAAACAAATGCAGTTTACTAATTTTCAGGAAAAAAAATGGTTCCAGTACATAACCTTAGTAGAAAGTTGAATACCATTTCAAAATATTAGTAAAATTATGTATGTAATCTATAATCTTGACTTGACAACGAAAATGATGATTGATTCTTTGTGTACTTTGTGTAGCTAGTAGTCTTGTACGCCTGTAAAATGGAAATGATGTAATGTTGTCTGGATGAAAAGTTATTTGTTTGTTTTGAACTGTATATGTGTGCCAATCAAACAGATTTTTTTTTTAAAAACTATGACAGTGTATCAAACAAATGTGTTAGCTTCAATTCCTCGAGGATTTCACTCAAGATTTTTTGTCTGTCAAAGGGGAGCTATCCATCTGTAGGCGTCAAGAACTGTTATGATGTAGTATCCAGTTATTTCCCCTAGATCAAATTGCGCATAATTATTTATTCATCTCTCTCTCTCTCTCTCTCTCTCTCTCTCTCTCTCTCTCTCTCTCTTCTCTCTCTCTCTCTCTCCTCCACACACCACACACACACACACACACAGAGAGAGAGAGAGAGGAGTGGAGAGACGGAGAGAGAGAGAGAGAGAGTTATGAGACTAGAGAGAGGAGAGAGAGAGAGAGAGAGAGAGACGCTAAGCAACGTAATGAGACAAAGAGGTGTGTGTGTGTGTGTGTGTGTGTGTGTGTGTGTGTGTGTGTGTGCGTGTGTACGGCGCGCGCGCGCGCGGGCGCTTAAAAGTCAATAATTAATTTTGTTTACGCCTGTGGTCTGTGGCGTCTGTGTATAATTATTAATTTTGTGGGTGTGCAGTTTTCGTTTTTATCAGTTATATTCAGCCGTCATGGGCAGCTGCTTCTGTTGTTGCTGCTGCTACTACTGCTGCTGCTGTTGTTGCTGCTACTGTTGCTGCTGCTACTGTTGTTGCTGCTACTGTTGTTGCTGCTGCTACTGTTGCTACTACTGTTGTTGCTGCTACTGTTGCTGCTGCTACTACTGTTGTTGCTGCTACTGTTGCTGCTGCTATTACTGTTGCTGCTGCTACTACTGTTGTTGCTGCTACTGTTGCTGCTGCTACTACTGTTGTTGCTGCTACTGTTGCTGCTGCTACTACTGTTGTTGCTGCTACTGTTGCTGCTACCACTGCTGCTACTACTACTGTTGCTGCTACCACTGCTGCTACTACTACTGCTGCTGCTGCTACTGCTGCTACCACTGCTGCTGCTACTGCTGCTGCTACCACTGCTGCTGCTACTACTGTTGCTGCTACCACTGCTGCTACTACTACTGCTACTACTTCTGCTGCTAGTACTGCTACTGCTGCTGCTGCTACTACTACTGCTACTACTTCTGCTGCTACTACTGCTACCACTGCTGCTGCTACTGCTGCTGCTACCACTGCTGCTGCTACTGCTGCTGCTGCTGCTACTACTGCTGCTACTACTGCTGCTGCTACTACTACTGTTGCTGCTACTACTACTGTTGCTGCTACTACTGCTGCTACTGTTGCTGGTCCTAATTCTACTAATGCTAAAACTGTTGCTGCTCCCAATTCGTCTGTTGCTGCTACTGTTACTACTACTACTACTGTTACTACTCCTGTTGCTTCTATAACTACTTCGTTTCTTTGTCAGAGATGTAAAGACGTAACAACACAATAGTAATATTGTCACTGTACATATTGTCCCCTACACCCGTTTTCTCAGGATCCTTACAGCGAGGAAGACATACGTCAGTCGCCTGGTGGCGCCACTCACCGTTACGTCAAAAACACTATCCATAGCACCAGTAAACAACACTACCAGCTGTCTCCCGATGGTCCTTACCGGGTAAACGTCCTAAAAAGGCTTGTAGCGGGTAGCTTAGCTTTGTGCTTGGTTGGGTGGGGGGTTTTTGGGGTTGGGTTTTGGTGTGGGTTTTTTTGGGGGGGTGTTTGTGACCGTGAAATGCAGCGCGGGGATGACAAAATCGCAGGTGTAGTGTGGCGTTCATTTTGGTGACGTTTTGAGAAAAAATGTTTAATCCTTAAAAAAGAAAACTTTTTTTCTCCATGCAATACAGAATTTTTGTCTAGAACAAATGAGACTTAAGGCAAAGGTTTTGTTTCTGGTTTTTTAATGTTTTTTTTTTTTTAAAAGGCTACTCGATGGAAAAAGAGGGAGTTTCTCAAAACAAAAACAAAACAAAAACCGGTGGAGTTAACGTGTTATACTATGTAGACGTAGAAAGCTGTATTGCACCTGTCACACACACACACACACACACACACACACACACACACACAGAGGCCCTATTCCCTCTGTGTGTGTGTGTGTGTGTGTGTGTGTGTGTGTGTGTGTGTGTGTGTGTGTGGTGTGTGTGTGTGTGTGAAGTCAAGTCACATTTTTATTTCCAGATGGTACATGTGTGTGTGTGTGCGTATGCGTGCGTGCACGCGCGCATGTGCGTGCGTTCATGCATGTGTGCATGTATGTGTGCAGGATCGCGCGCGCGTGCGTGCATGTGTGTGTATGTGAGAGATAGAGAGTGAGAGAGAGAGAGAGAGAATGAATGAATAAATGAATAGAATGAATGAATGAATGAATGAATAGATCTATAATTATACATTCTTTCGCTGACTATGTTTGATCTATAGATTATTCATTTTAGCAGTAAAGCTATTAAGTCTCACGATCATAGTTTGCATTATAAAAAAATCTTTAAAAAATTTCCAAAAGAATAAAACGAATGTGTTGTTTTTGTTGTGGTTGCTGCTGCTGTTTAGCTATGGTTTTCATCACTGCAAAAAACCAAATTTCCTTTCATAAGAACTGAGTTGAATAAATTGGCTGGAAACCGTCACTGAAATAGTGCCATGTTGTATTGACCTAGAATTGGGTGAACCCTTCCTATCACAAGATGTATTTCGAGGAAGATTTACGTGAAATGCCTGCTGACGTCACACCTCGTTACGTCAAAAACACCATACAGAGCACCAGTCGAACCTTCTACCGACATCCTTCCGCCAGACTGGCTCCGGTATGATCAAGAAAAGGAAAAGCTGACAGATTTTTTTTCAAAAACCCCACTTTGTTTTTGAATTACTAGATTTAGTTAAATGAATATTCAAAGTCTATCACGCGTGTGAATGAATAGATTACTTGCGAATTCATCCAAGCTTGTAGGCTTAGATTTGCAATGTCATTTGGCTTCCTCAACACAAGTCACACCAAAGCTTGTAGGCTTTGATTTACATTTAGATGACAGAGCAAAATTGATAATGCAAAAAGTATATCACTGCGGCAATACTCACACAAAAGTAGCTAGGTTGTGATTTCGACGTTTTTTAAATTCTGTTTTGGGTTTCAAAGATGGCTTCTTCAAAGCAAGATTTGCTGGTCTTGTGTGCATAGAGGGAGTAGGGCCTGCTCGGGACTGTGGTTACACACCTGTATCAGCTTTAGGATCAAGTAGTATCTTGTATAGAGTGCAAGTCGGAAAAAATCTTGTGATGATTTTTCACCTTTTTTTTTAAGTATAAAAAATGCACTGTGTAATTCTATTTGGAATTGAGGACATAGAGCTATACCAGGTAAGTGACGAGAAAGTTGGAAATGAATATCAAAATGAGGATTGCTTGTGTTCCTACCCTGTTGACCCTGCCCATGCATACTGTGGTTAGGAAGCTAGCAGACAACGAAGGACTGACATGGTACAGTAATTGCGGGTGGAAAACCCCCCAAAAACCTACCAAATTTGTGCAAAATCACATGAGTTTTGTGTCAGAGGCTAATCTCATCATTCACAAAAAGTGGTTTTTATTTCTGTGGGTGCAATATTTAATATTGAAAGTCTGTAACGCGTGTAGATTTCATGAATAGACTACTATACTACGTGCGGTATGAATATAAGAGTACTGTGGAAAAACAGAAGGAAGAGTGGGCATTTCAAAAGCAGGCGTGTAGCCTGTTGTCCTCTTCTGAAGCGCCACCTGCCATCGTGTGAGAGGGCAATAACTTTCTGAAGAAACGCTGGCTATAGTTATGTGATCTTACGCATACTTTGACACTTTCCTTCATATAAAAAAACCTCTTGCATCGTTTTATAGTTTAGTAACATGCTTGATTTTGTGTGTGTTTTGTTTTGATCTCTAGTCCTCTCTCTCTCTCTCTCTCTCTCTCTCTCTCTCTCTCTCTCTCTCTCTCTCTCTCTCTCTCTCTCTCTCTCTCTCTCTCTCTCTCCCCCCCCCCTCCCCATCTTCCCTGGTTTCCTTCCTTACGTCCATTGTTGGTGCTTTCTGTTCTTTCTTCCTGTATCTTTTTTTTATCTTTGTCTTTTCCTTTACTCTTTCCATTTTTTGTCCATTTCATAGTGTTGTTAATGATTTAAAAACTGGTAAAATGCAAAACACACGCTGTCTTTGAGCAAACTCATACGCGCGTGTGCATGTAAACGCAGAATGCACACATACGCGCACGCACGAGTCACACTCACGCACGCACGCACGCACGCACGCACACACACACACACACACACACACACACACACACACACACACACACACACACACACGAGTAGCAGCAGCAGTAGAATAACGTGTTAAAAACACAAATTAGCTTTATCGGCTTGTTTGTTGCAAAGGTCTGTCTTGTTGATGCTGTTGTTGTTGTTGTATGTCTGCTGCCCTTGCTGTCTTTTTGCCGCTGTTTCTGCTAGTGCTGTTGCTATTGTTTCTGCTGTTATTACTGTTGATACTGTTTCTGTTACTGATGTTGATACTGTTTCTGTGGTTTACTGCCGTTGCTGTTCCCTAATGTTATTATTTTGTTCTGGTTGTTTTTTTTAATAATACTGTGTTCAAGGAAATTTATCACATTATCTCTCTGTATCTGTGTATCTATGTCTGTCTGCCTGCCTGTCTGTCTATTTCTCTTTTATTATCTCTCTGTCTCCGAGTCTGTGTCTCTCTATTTGTCTGCCATCCTGCCTGTCAGCCTGTATTTCTGTCTGTGTGTGTGTGTGTGTGTGTGTGTGTCTCTCTCTCTCTCTCTCTCTCTCTCTCTCTCTCTCTCTCTCTCTCTCTCTCTCTCTCTCTCTCTCTCTCTCTCTCTCTCTATCTCTCTCTCTATCTCTCTCTGTGAACGCACAGATGCATGTTTGTATGCATGACTGAATAATCGCATACGTGTGTGTGTGTGTGTGTGTGTGTGTGTGCGTGCGTGCGTGCGTACGTGCGTGCGTGCGTGCGTACGTGCGTGCGTGCGTGTGTGTGTGTGTGTATGTGTGTGTGCCCCATTATAGCTTTTGGGCTCACTGCTTGCTTAGATGTAAGCGTACATGCGTATAATTACATTCCCACTCAGCGACTAACTCTTTGAAAGGCACCATGTGAAATTGCACCTTGCAATATTTATGCATCTTTTACTGTTTTGTCTTTTTATGCTTCTGGTGCACCAGACAGAGTAGCCCTTCTTACCATCACTCTGTCTCTCTCTCTAATCTAATCTGCTCTAGTATTGTGCTTGTGTTTTGTTTTTGCTGTTTGACTTTGGGGGGAAGAGTTGGATGGGGGGAAGGGGTTCTTGGTTTTTGTTTTTGTTGTTGGTTTTGTTTTGTTTTGGGTTTTTTTGGTTAGTTGGTTGACTGTCTGGTTGGTTGGATGGTTGGTTGGGTTGTGTATGTGTGTGTGTAGTTGAGGGGTTTTTTTTTTGGGGGGAGGTGGGGTTGGATGGGGAGGTGTGGGGGGGGGGGGGACTATACGCCTCGTATGTATGTTTTCTTCCCTTTTCTTGTTATTTAGAACGTATCTATTGAGAGTAGGGGACGGGATAGCTCAGTGGTCGGAGCACTCGCTTTCCCCCAGCCAAGTTAAGCAGCGTCGAGCGTGGTTACCAGTTGGATGGGTGACCGTTTACGCGCCTTGGCTTCAGTACAGTTCCCCCAGTTCACCCAGCTGTAAATGGGTACCTGCCCTCTTTAGGGTCAGGGAAGGTAAAGCAGCGAGGGAGAGGAGATGGGCGCCGCCCTCAATATGCTGGCCCTAGAGAAGTGAGGCCTCTGACGCCTCGCTCCCCTACGACCTTATAGGTTATGGGACTCCTTTACCTTTCCTTTTCTATTGAGAGTGTATGACTTTTTGGGGTTGCTTCTTGCTTTGTTGAGATTCTGAGCAGGGTGGTGTTTTTTTCAGATTTCATGATACTGACTAAAGACGTAATCTCATCAAAGCCATACAGTGAGGGGAAAAAATAGAACAATTGGTAAAAGATGAAGATGAAAAAGAGAAAAACTAAGAGAAAATAAGAGTAAAACCTCAGGCAGACAAATAATTATACTAAAAGACAGACAGACAGAGACAGTGGGACTATCAGGTGGGTAGACAGGAATATAGAAACAAAAGTACAGGCATTACTGCATTTCTGTAATTGTGCTGCTGCTTGATCACCTGGTTGGTTGATGGGTTGGTTATGAGTGTTCTCGTCTGTGTGTATGTGTGTGTGTGTGTTGTGTGTCTGTGTGTATGTGTGTGTGTGTGTGTGTGTGTACGTGTGTGCGTGCGCGCATGTGCGTACGTAAGTGTGTCGTGAGTGTGTGTGTGTGTGTGCGCGCAAGCATATGTGTGTGTCTGTTTTGACTGGTTGATAGGTAAGTGGGTTGGCTGGTTGGCTAGCTGTCTGGTTAGTCAATTACAGGCTGGTTGGTTAGATGGTAATTGAGTTTGTGGGGGTGGTTGGTTGGTGGTTTAGTTTGTTTGTTTGTTGGTTGGTTGGTAGGCTGAGTACGGTAATGGTGCAGTTTTAGGGTGGAAATGTGGGGTACACGATGACCCGAGCTAGTGTGGATAACAATTGTATGGGGTGGACCTGTTTCTTTTTTCAAATCGTATCTGTGCCCTCAATATCATCCTTGTTCTGCTTCCTTTCATTCAATATGTGTTGGTGTTTATTTTTCAGCCGTATCACTCAACCAAGCCTCCCTTCGCTGTTAGCTACCACAACGGCTACTAAGGAGAAAGGACCCAGGAGAACCCACGGCCGGTTGGCTGGCTGGCTGACTGGTTAACTGGCTGGTTGGCTTGCTGGTTGGCTGGATGGCTGGCTCAAGAAATGGCAAACACGCTCTATGAGACACCTACATCACAGAAACACTGGGATGTGTCACGTCTGTGTTTGCAGCTGATTTCTGCTGCTAAATTTTGTGGTTGGAGACAAAGTGTGGGCACTGTTTCACTTCAATTTTTGCACTGTATTTGAATGAAAATAAAGAAGTAAAAAGACACTCCAATAAAGAGAAGAAAATCTATCAGCATAATGTGTTTGTGACTGTCACCATAAACTGTAATCCTTATGTTTCGTATTTCGTTGCTTTTGGTTTTTCCTGTGTTTTAAATGGTTGGTTGGTTGGTAGGTTTGGTTTTATTTTTTAAGCCCCGTTGACTGTTATGTCATGGGATTCAAAGTAATAAGTTGTTGTTTGTTGCTTTTCACAGGACGTGTATATTGTGCTTCTTGTATTGTTGTAGGGTGAAGTAGAGAGAGAGAGACAACAGCTTAGGATGAGGGCTTAACAAGACTAGACCGCACAATCCCCCCCCACCCCCTCTTCACTTTTTTCAAAATTTGAATTAGTATACCACAACTGATTACATCCTACATTAGTAGCTTCACTTTGCAGTTTACGTGCTTTCTTAAGTCACGTTTTAATGGAGGCATTCTGATGTGTATGCTTGATAACAGGAATGGATTTGTTGTTGTTGTTTCTTGTTAGTTTTGTCGTTCGATCTACCCACATTTGCTTTCTTCAAACTTTTGTTTAATAAAAGCTGTCCATCTAGTTATTCATTTAAATGGTTTTTTTGCAATGTAGGGACCGCCCAATATGTCACAGTTATTTTCACTTCTCTACTTTTTCTTTCTTGATAGATGAACATGTGTATATTCAATTTCACCCCTTTCTTTCATACCTCATATAGAGCTTCGAGGTCTACCAATGGTGATACTTTCCGTACCAGACAATTTTTTCTATCATTTAGGTGACTATATTCCGACTTCGGGGATACTAGTGTGCATGCATTTTATTTAAAATGTTGACATCCATTCCTACCGGCACGCAAAGGCCTACTTTTCCCAAAATGTGGAACAGGTTGTAAGACGTACTCACGATGTTTTGTGTACTGTGTACCAAGGGATCATGGCTTACAGTCTCATCCCACGGAGACTTTCGGGGGAGTGGAAAGGGCACTGACGTTAGCTCTAGGGTAATATCCCCTCAAAGGGCTGCCCAGCCTTGGTGGTGGCTCCAGCTGAACGTTCTAACCACTAGGCTACCCCCCACCCCACCCCTATTACCGCCCTTGTAGTTGTTTTTTTTATTTTAATAGTGCTCTTTTTTTAAATTTAGGCATGTTTTGGTTGTGATGGAGTATTGAAATCATCGATCGTGCCCCCATCACTGATTTTGTTATAGAATTTTTATGTATCGCAAGGTTTGTTGAAATCACTAACCATTAATTCGAAGGTCGAAATCACTACTTCTACAGCTACAGTATTATTCTTTGAAAGAAAATGACAACATGGTTAATACAGTAAGATTCATAACGATGGATTTTAAAATGAACCTGGAGTGTTTTCTACG
>CM054159.1:46556989-46559489 GCA_028751875.1 Rapana venosa | reverse complement strand
TCCAGGAAACTGCTTTGTATTGTGGTAGTTGTCATACCCCCTCGCCTTCCTTTCAACCACTTTTCGAATGGTGAGGAGAGAGTTTATGACTTGTTATATTTTAGGGCTCGATGTTAAAATTCTTTAGCAGTTAATCTCTCTAGAAACGTAGACCTGAAAAGGGATTTATTCAATGCGTTTTTTGTTTATTAACAATTTGGAGGAGACTGATGGCCAGCCTCTTATTATGTCATGACTGTGGGTTTGTGACACGTCTGTCTTAGAGATATACCTTTAATGACAGCACTCGTTATGAGTGATCCAGAATAGTATCGTTTTTAATCATTATTATTTATCATCACTATTACTGATTCTAATACCACCACTACCACTACTACTTCTACTACCACTACTCCTACAACTACTACTACCACTACTACTACAACTACTCCACCTCCTACTCCTACTCCTCCTCCTCCTACTCCTCCTTCTTCTTCTACTCCTCCTCCTCCACCTACTACTACTACTCCTACTCCTCCTCCTCCCTCCTCCTCCTACTACTACTACTACTACTACTTCTACTACTCCTACTACTACCACTAATACTACAACTACTCTCCTCCTACTCCTCCTCCTCTACTACTACCCTACTACTACTACTACTACAACTACTCCTCCTACTCCTCCTCTCACCTACTACTCTTACTCCTACTACTCCTACTACTACTACACACTACTACAACTACTCTCCTCCTCCTACTACTACTCCTACTCTTACTCCACCTACTACTACTCCTACTCCTACTACTACTACTACTACTGCTGCTGCTACTCCTCCTCCTCCTCCTATTATTACTACTACTCCTCCTCCTACTACTACAGCTCCTCCTACTCCTACTCTTACTCCTCCTACTCCTACTCTTACTCCTCCTACTCCTCTTACTACTACTGCTACTACTACTGCTACTACTGCTACCACTACTACTACAACTACTCCTCCTCCTCCTCCTACTCCTCCTCCCCCTACTACTCCTACTACTACTACTACTACTACTACTACTACACTACCTACAACTACTCCTCCTCCTACTCCTACTACTACTCCTCCTCCTACTACTACTCCTACTACTACAACTACTACACTCACTCCTACTACTCCTCCTCCTCCTCCTACTACTACTCCTACTCCACCTACTACTACTCCTACTACTCTACTATACTCTACTACTACTCTGCTGTACTACATCCTCCTATACTACTACTCGCTACTACTACTACGCTACTCCATCCTCCTATTACTCTCCACTCTACTTACTCCTGCACTACTACTCTACACTACTACACTACTAACTACTACACTACTCCTCCTCCTACTCTTACTCCTCCTACTCCTACTCTTACTCCTCCTACTACTACTCCTACTACTACTACTACTACTACCACTACTACAACTACTCCTCCTCCTACTCCTACTCCTCCTACTCCTACTCCTCCTACTACTACTACTACTATTACAACTACTACTACTACTACTACTACTACTACTACTACTACAACTACCACTACTATTACTACTACAAGTAATACTACTACTACTACTACTACTACAACTACCACTACTACTACTACTACTACTACTACTACTACTACTGCTACTCTACTACTACTACTACTACTACTGCTACTACTACTACTACTACTACTACTACTACTACTACTACAACTACCACTACTACTGCTACTACTACTACTACTTAGTCTATTACAACTACTACTACTACAACTACCACTACTACTGCTACTACTACTGCTACTACTACTACTAATACTACTACTATTACCACCACTACTACTACTACTACAACTACCACTACCACTACTACTACTACTACTACTCCTACTCCTACTACTACTACTGCTGCTGCTGCTGCTGCTGCTACTACTTTTACTACAACTAGTACGACTGTGATCATCACCATTCATCTGATTATCATAATGGTTATTTTGATATTCATTATTATCACTATTATTGCTTCAGATGATGATGGTGACAGTTATCATCATGGTGAATATTATCATCATATGATAATAACTATCATCATTATGGTTATCATTATTCTAATTTCATATTAACATTAGTCATGGTGTAATCATCATATAAATTTTCATGGGAATGATACGAAAGCAACGCTTGAGGATTTCAATGTTTTAATGGTGGTGGTTATGCTCTCTCTCTCTCTCTCTCTCCTCTCTCTCTCTCTCTCTCTCTCTCTCTCTCTCTCTCTCTCTCTCTCTCTCTCTTCTCTCTCTCTCTCTCTCTCTCTCTCTCTCTGTGTGTGTGTCTCTCTGTGGAGATGTTTATTTTTATGACTTTTTAAGTTTGTTTTTTGTTGGTTTTTGTGTGTGTTTTTTTCTTAGTTTTTTTTTCTTTCTTTGTGGTTTTTATGTTGTTGTTGTTTGTTGTTTTTTTTTCTCTTTTTCTTCTTCGTCTTTTTTGGTGTTTTGTTGTTGTTGTTATTTT
>CM054159.1:46536989-46551989 GCA_028751875.1 Rapana venosa | reverse complement strand
CTCAAATTTAAAAAAAGCACCCACACAAACGGTATAATCAAACACACGCTTTTACTAAATCCAAAAAGGCTCTTTTCTCGCCAAAGCTCATGCTAAAAACTCAAACCAGACACTTGTACAAGCAAAACGAAATTATCCAAACTTAAGACAGGATCCCCACTTAAGTCAACAGCAGTTAAGTAAATAATATCGTCGTCACGTCAGAGCAGGCTAAACTACTTTATCACTACACAAGACCATCATCACCACCATCATCATCACCACCATCATCATCACCACCATCACCATCATTATCATCACCATCATCATCATCATCATCACCATCATCACCATCATCACCATCATCATCACCACCATCATCATCACCATCATCATCACCACCATCATCACCACCATCATCATCATCACAACGCAAGAGCAGAATAAATTACATCATCATGGCATAAGATAAACATGAATTTGATCGCCCCAAGTGAAGAGAAGAATAAACAACATACCCACCAGTTAAGATCAGAGGGTTTGCTAAAACACCCCGAAATACCTACCCAGGAGGAAGCCCACCATACCCGTAAACAAGGAGCAAAAGGGCTCAGGACCTAGAGAGTCCACCACCAAGCTCAAAATGACCACGACAACTAACACGGCAAGAAACTTGTAGTACGGAGCAGCATAGTCAGTTGGATAGCCAGCCTGTGCCCTTTCTTCACTAGATGTCCCACTCTCATCCCTCTCCTCCAGGTCTCCAGAAACAACGTCCACTCTTCCAAACTGGCCACACGGGTCTTTCGAGTTTGCCTTCAGTCCTCCAACGTCAGCATTCATTTCTTTGATATTCGTATCCAGTCCTCCAAGCTCTGGTTTTAGTGTTACAGAAGTAGCGCTGGGTTTTCCAGGATTACCCTTCAGTACCCCAGAATTAGTAACTGATGATATACAATGAGCGTTAAGTTTTTCAGGATCATGATTCATTGCCACAAGGTTAGCATATAGTTTTTCAGGATCAGGGTTCACTTCTCCAGGATTGGCACCGAACTCTTCAGGATTAGCGTTCAGTGTTTCAGGATCAGTGTTCCTCGCTCCAGGATTAACGTCAAGTTTCTCCGAAGTTGCGTCCACTTCTTCAGGATTAAAGTTGCGTTTTTCAGGATGAGGGTCGATTGCTGCAGGATGAAGGGCTAATCCTGCAACGTTAGTGTAGACCATTCCAGGAAAGTCATCAATCACAGCTCCCAGGTTAGCATTCTCCTCTCCACAGTAAGCGACACGACCGAGAGGAATCCAGGGGTAGACTGTTAGGAACGGGTCACTGAGGCAGTGTGCGCAGCAAAACATGAATGGGGGAGGGTCAGAATTTTCTGACATCTTTGATAACTGCTGCAGGGCGTGTGTGGGAGTACTGCTGTCAGTGCTGTGACATTTCACCACGTCTGTCGGAGTCCCAAGTGGAAGAGTTGTGATTGGAGTTTTCAAATGGTTAAGAGCGGTGTGTCTTTTCTTGAGAGTGGAGATGTTAGTGATTTTGTTGCCGTTGCGCTGTGGTTTTGTGTCTACCTTTCTGTCGCAGCAAAACGGGTATTGATCCAGAGGAATGTTTTGGTGCCCAGGTATGTCAAAATACGCTCCGGCATTCTGAAACGGTGTGTAGGTTTGTTGTGCGGATTGTAGTGAGCTATCAGAGAGAGATTTGATCAGCGTTGGTGCAGAATGCGTGACTGTGGGTATTGCCTGTGCATCTTCTATATGAAGGGTTGTACCAGCACTGGGGAGGAGGTGTGCACGTTGTGACTTCCACCATGACTTAGAGTCAACAAAAGACCGTTTCTCCTCTGCCTGATGTTCGTTACTGCGATGTTGAAGACTCCTCCTGTATGTTTGCTCGGTGTGGGGATCCTGATGATCTACACCCAAAGGAACAGACATAAAACAACATTCACGGTCATGAACACTGTCACTCTTTTCAACATTTTCCTCTTGTCTGCTGTCCGGATGAGCTGCTGGGTCGAGAGTTTCGTTTTTCTTCACACAGTGCGACACAGCATCCAGATTCTGCTGTGGTTGCTGCTTTGTACGTGGGTGAGGGTTTGCTGGAGATTTTTTGCCCCTTGATGCCTGGCTCAGGTCATGAGGGGACCCACATTTGTCAGTTCTGAATCCGGCCTCACCCCGCTTCGTCTTCAGCTGGTCATCCTCATCAGTCTGGTGTTCAGCGTTGATGGACACGTGGAACCAGTCCTCACAGCCCAGAACGTTGTAGAGGTGACTGTTGAGGTGAAACTGATGCCGCAGTTCTTCAGAACTGCAAGAACTGTAGCGTGACTCACCGCTGCTGTCTTCGCCTGTCACGTCTTCCCGCCTCCTTGTTTGTTCATCACTTTCGTCTGATAATGAATCGTCCACTACAGAAATGCTACAGGTTTTAGTCTTATCAGATATGCTGGGCATCGATTTTTCTTCTGTTTGGGTCAAAATCACACCCGTGTCTGGTGTTGCTTCGAAATTTGCGTGACCCTCTCTACTGGAGCATGAAGAAGAAGTGTAAAGATGTTCAAAATGCTCAGGAGGCTTCAGGTTCAGTTCTTGCAGAGCCTTGATGGCACCAGAGTTGCATGAAGCGCTGACCTCTGTCCTGCTCCTATGAGAACTTGTCCTGAAGGAACCGCAGCTGCAGGGGTCTGTAGAGCCAGCTCTGCTGAGAGGCAGCACATCCCCGTCCTGCACAGTGTAGGTGGTGTTGTGGGCATCCCTGATCACCTCCTCCTTCGAGTCACCACACAGCCCGCAGCAGGAGCGTGCACCGACATCATGGCCTGGGTCTGTGTTTGTTGGAGAGTCAGCCTCTGAACTTGATGAAGAACAGCTGGAAGAAGATGTCTTCTGACAGGAAAGTGAAGCTATATCAGAGGGGTGGCATCCCGAAAAGAACTTGCTGTTGATGTTGCTGATGCTGGACAAGGCCACAGACTCCAAAGAAATGGAGTTCATCATGTTTCTTGATTTGCAGTCATGAGGCCTCTGCTTCCAATTCACAGAATGCTGGTGTACACCAACTGGGGAAGAATTGGGAGAAGGATTTCCTATATGACAGTGATTATCAGAAATGGAGTATTGTGGGGCAGAATAATGATGTAGATTCCTTGCCAACTTCCCGGGTAGCTGGGATAATTCATAGCGATTCCTTTGACTGTTGTGCTTGTCAGCTGTGTTCAGGTGAAGTATGTACCGTAAATGATTCAGTTCTGCAGCTATCCTGAACTGCATGTCCAAAACCTCTCGAGCTTCTTCATTGCTGAGACAGGACAAAGAGCGAGGTTTGAAGATCCTAGAAAGTTTTCTGTGCACAGTGTTCCTTCTTGGTTCAGTCGCAGGCACTGGATAGGCATCAGGAGTATAGACCTCATCCCTCGCATCAGGCAGAAAAACAGAGTCCTCCAGAACTTCACTTGGCTGCCGTACTTGCGACTTGGAAGTGGACAGGAAGACAGAATCGTTTGCCGAAACATAGGCACGGCAGAGGTCCAGAGGCTGATCATCATCTGTGCCGGCGTCTTCCAGGGACAGGAGCTGTGTTTCATCCTCAACTAACCGAAGCTGATCAGACAGGCCACTAGCCCAAAACACAGATCCATTGCTTTCCTTGCCGTTCTTTTCGTCCCTGTTCTGTAAACTGTGGGTGTTTTCTGGGTCGTCATTTTGTGATAAAGAAAGCTGGTTGAGCTCATCTGATTTCTGTTCTGTTTGGGAATCGGTTTTGCTAAAGCCGTTCTCCTGCTCATCGCCAGTGACTGGAGTAACGGGTGTATTCTCTATCTCATTACTGTGTGCTGACAACTCACGTGAACCAGCCCCTGAGAGTTCAGGTGAAGGGACAGGGGCAGCCCGTGTTGACCATGGTGCCTGTTTTATCTTTGTCGTGACGCTTTCTGTCTCAGGAGATCTGTCGATGGAAAGAGATTTCTTCTGTTTGCTAGTAGAGTGAGGAGGCAAGTCCTTCTGTGGCTCATATTCAAACTCATCTGCTTTTCGCTTTGATGAGCACCTTGGTTTTCTGGCTGATGCCTCGCTCTCCTTGTTTCCTCTGGAAGTGCTCTGCAGGTGACGGGTTCTGACAGGGGTCTTTGGTTTGTGCCTGTCTTCTGTCGTTCGATCGTCTTCACACCCTGAATGTGCTTTAGTCTCAGACTGGAGACGTGCATTCCTCGTGGAGTTTTCTTTATGCTGCAATTTATTTAAGGTATCTGCCTGAAATTCGAACGGTTCTCTGTCAGAGGACTGGGACGTGCGTTTATGACAAACAGGCCCAAAGTCAAACTGCGCATTTTCAGAGAGAGACTTCTTTGGTGATGAGAAGGCGTAACCAAAATGTTGAGCTGAACGCTTGGCTGCCAAGCAGGTAGTATGGTCACTCTTTTGAACGCTGATGGGACGAGTGGCCTTTTTCTTGGAATGTCTGGCCCTTTGGCCATCAACAGCTGCCAGTCCCTTCAGAAGCTTGTCACCCATTGCCAGGTTTGGTCTAAACCCTGATTGTGTCTGAACGGGTCTGTCCGTGGGGAACTTTTCACCCTGGGAGCTTTCTGTTTGCCTGGAAGTGTGTGAATTTTGGGATTCTATTTCGTCCATGATTTCTGTAGACCTTCGCTGTTTCTGTCGCTCTCTGATCTTGTCTCTGTGTGGGTGCAAATCCGCTTTTGTCTGTATGCTGAAACAGTAGAAGGTGGTCCACATTATCACTGTGTTGTTCTTATAAACAAAATGTATGCATCCTATTAAAAAATACAATGTCATTATGTTGTACTTATGAAGTATTATTAACGGTTTTACTCCTTGTTTGTTTCCTCTGTTTTTATTTGTCCCTTGGCTAGAGCACCCAGGTTCACCAATGGTGAGATTTTGCGTATCCCACCGTTTTTCCCCACCGATAAGGTAGCCACATTCCGACTTCAGGGGTACATCTTGTTAAAAAAACAACAACCAAATTACCATTATTCTTAGAAGCAAACGTATATTATATATCCTTTTTTTTGATCTTCATTATCCTTGTGTTATTCTTACATGTACACTAATACATCCTGTAAGAATACAGCCCTACAGTCAAAGACTTGACTAGTTAATTCAGAGCTTGTTTTGGTTGAACTCATGATCCTGGTTAACACTTGTTGAATTCCTTTAAAAGTATATGTAATAGTTAGGGATGACGTATGGATTTGGTGACCATGGTCAGAGCATTGCACTTGCAGCCTGAGGGCACAGATTTGAACCACCAGCCAGATGCCAGTTCGATGAGATTTTACCACTGGAGTTCACTTCAGTGCCAACCCGACTGTCCTAGCGTCCTTGAATAAAACGGTAAACCGAGGTCCTGAAGGCAAACATAGGCAGACAGTGTGTTCCTATTTTATATCTCTCCCTACCGCCTCCCCATCCCATTACTTTCCAGATTATTTTCTTCTCCCCCATCGCTAGGGTTTCGCCTTTAGGGGCAGACTTTTTACAGCTCTCTTAAAACCATAATGTTATGGTCACAGACACACTGTGTTGGCCTCTACCAGTGGGTAGACCTCCTTACCAGCACAGGAATAGACTGGGCACCACAGGTCCCATCCAGTAATAATAATAATAATAATAATAATAATGATAATAAATAATAATAATAATAATAATAATAATAATAATAATAATAATAATAATAATAATAATAAATAATAGTAAATGGAATTTACATGGCGCTAAATCTTGCACAGACAAATCAAAGCGAGAAAAATAAGAGATCAATTCATTCATTCATATTCTCTCTCTCTCTCTCTCTCTCTCTCTCTCTCTCTCTCTCTCTCTCTCTCTCTCTCTCTCTCTCTCTCTCTCTCTCTCTCTCTCTTCTCTCTCTCTCTCTCTCTCCTCTCTCTCTTACTCGGAATGGGGGGGGGGGGGGGGCGTATGCTTTTTGGGGGCGTGGTTTTGTTGGGGTTTTGTTTTGGCTTCTTTTTTTCTTTTTCTTTTGGGTTTTTTTTTTTTTTGGGGGGGGGATTGTTGGGGTTTATGTTGTTCTATTTTTGCCGGAGGGCTTAATGTAAAAATCAATTGCTGCTTATTCTATTACCCTCTTTGAATACAAGTTTCAAAGTTTCTCTCTGCCCGTCTGCCTGCCTGTCTGCCCCCCCCCCCCTCCTCTCTCTCTCTCTCTCCTCTCTCTCCTCCTCTCTCCTCTCTCTCTCCTCTCTCTCTCTCTCTCTCTGCTTGCCTTTTTGCCTTGCCCACTATATGTATTGTGGTCAAAGGCCAATGTACATTAAACCTGTTCAGAGTTCAGAGTTCTCTCTCTCTCCCTCTCTCTCTCTCTCTCTCTCGTCTGGAGTTAACATCATTGCAGACTCCACTCTCCCCAAAAGTCCTTCGGATAAGATAATAAACCAAGGTCCCGAGTGTGAACGCACGCAGAACATCTTGCGCACACGTTAAATCCTCTTCCGCTTTTCTTAAGAGTAGGTCATTGTGTACCGGTAGGAACAGATGACAGAATTTACAAAACCGCATCCACAAGGGAGAGGATGTTAAAAAAAGCACATGAGTGCTTATATTCTATTGTCCTCGATATAAAAGAATAAATCTCTCTCTCTCTCTCTCTCTCTCTCTCTCTCTCTTCCTCTTCTCTCTCTCTCTCTCTCTCTCTCTCTCTCTCCTCTCTCTCTCTCTCTCACTTAGTCATAGTCATAGTCATAGTCATAGTCCTGTGTACAATTGTGGATGCTATCAAGACAGTTTTAGTATGACCCAGAAAACTGTGTTTGCCGGCCATCAGACAGTTTTAGTGCCACCCAAAATAACTTCTAAAAGGAGTAAGGAGCCAGTCGTGATGGAGCCCCTATGCTCGGTGGTAGGCTGTACACTGTAGGATAGGGGGAAAAGACCCGAAATAGCTTGACCCTTATCTGGAATGAGAAACTGATCTTTACAGACAAGACTTAAATGACCCCCCCCCCCACCCCCCCCCTCCCCCCACACACACACACACCCCTAAACCATCTCCTCTTGTTTCTTTGGTTTAAACAAAATTTATTAGTTCCTTTTTTTCTTCTTCTTTTATATCGAGGATAATGGAACAAGCAGTTATGTGCTTTTTTTTATTTTTTACATCAAGTCCCCGTGGGAATGCGGTTTTGTAAATTTTGTCATCTGTTCCCACAGGCACACAATTCTTTCGAAAAGCGGAACAGGATTTAACGTGTGCGCAAGATGTTCTGCGTGCGTTCGCACACGGGGCCTTGGTTTATAGTCTCATCCGAAGGACAGAAACAACATAGCACCAACACACGAAATGTGTACAACAAGCAATGCTTAGCTGAGTACTCTAACATCTTTACATAAATATGCAAGAATGGGCTGCAGCTGAACAAATTTGCATCAAATAGATTAACAATTTTTTTTTATATTTAAGATAACTGTAGTTATTGAAAGACTGTGAAACTATCAGAAAAGAAACCTCGGTTCACCAAGTTTCTAGGTTCACCAGTGCTGACATGTTTATGCATGTGACCGTTGTTGTTGTTGTTGTTGTTGCTGTTTTACCCGCTGTTGAGGTAGCTGCATTCCGACTTTGGGGATGTTCAAACACGACGTTAGTGCACATGCGGGCTTTTGTGTTTTTTACAAGAAAATCAAATTTTGTCGTCTGATCTTACCTCTATGCAATGGCCTACTCTTCCAAAAGGCATAATGGGTTTTGTCGTATGCGCAAGATAAGAAGAAGAAGAAGAAGAAGAAGAAAAGAAGAAGAAGAAGAAAAAAAAAAAAAGAAGAAGAAGAAGAAGAAGAAGAAGAAGGAGAAGAATACATGGAATGTATACAGTGCTATATCTTGCAAAAAAACAAATCAGAGCGCTTTCATTCATCCTAGTCTTTTACATGCAGCCAGTTACAATTAATAGATATTTACAAAATCAAATGTAAACACACACACGCGCACAATTAAATAGTTTTTAAAAATTCAAATGTAAACAAACACACACACACACACACACACACACACAACACACACACACACACACACACACACACACACACACACACACACACATACAGTTAGTCTGAGAACTCCAAGACATTTAGTTTGTGGAGAGTTGGGCCGTTTTCCGCTTAAGGTCAATATTTTTGCCAAGTGTATAAAGTTTTGGCTGTGCATTGTTGGTATAAATGATTCGAGATATCCAAAAAAGGCGTACTCAATGCTTCTGCTTCTGCAAAGTCAGAATTATTCTACATGGGCATGTTAAGTTCGGAATATGTTGAATATGTTTGGTTATGGGATTGTATTGGAAGCACAGTCTGTAGGAGATGTCAGGATGTTTATCACACAGTTTAAACAGCGTTTAATTGACTCGTGTTCACAAGACTGGCATTCTGCCCTTGAATCACATGACTTTTACGCAGTGTACTCTACATGCGCTGATTCCTTGACCTTACGTCCATACTTTCGAGTTGCGACATGTCTTAATGTGCGTAAAATATTTACAAGATTTAGAATTGGCACACTGCCTTTGCGCTCATATTTTCTGAGTTATGGTATGTGCAGTGTGAATGTGAACAATGCTTATTGCCCTTTTTGTGCAGAAACTCCTGAAACAGAACTGCACTTTTTGTTGGCGTGTCCAAAGTATACTGATCTACGTTCACAACTTATCCCCCCCAAATACTACAGAAAACCCTCATTGTTCAAATTTGTGTTACTGATTTCTTGTGGAAACAAAGACATTATTTCGAAACTCTGTAATTCCGTCTACAAAGCATATCTAATCAGGAAAGATGCACTTGAATGTGGAATTGTGTGACTGTATGTGCATGTTATGCGGATGTGAACTCCATTTGTATGGGTCCATGGCCTAACAAATAAATCATTTGACTGACTTACACACACACACACACGCACTCACACACACACACACACAAAAGTTGTACACTCCGACAGGGTGATGGGGGGGGGGGGGGGGGGGGGTGAGGAGTTGGTTGTTGAGGGCAGGGACAGAACAGAGATGAAACAAGAGGAGAGAATCTTAGGTTTGAAATAAATTAATGTGTCTTTAGGCTGGATTTAAAAGCATCATAAGTAGACCTTTGGCGGAGAGTGAGAGGGGGGTCATTCCAGATCGATGGACCAGAAACAGAGAAAGAGCGACGGCCAACAGTGGACTGGTTGAATCTAGGTATAAGATGTTCTGCGCGCGTTCGCACACGGGACCTTGATGTAATAATTATAGTCTCATCTGAAAGACGTGTGTGGGAGTGGAGTCAGTACTGGACTCATCCCCGGCTGAAAAATCGCAAGCACAGCACAACGCACTAACCGCAAGACTACCTCCCCCCCCCCCCCCCCCCCCTCCCCTGCCCTTCTCTTAGAAAAAATACATCAGAAACTACAATCAGCAATTTTTTTTAATTGTGTCTACGTAAAATGCGGAGAGACAGCAAAACCACCCCAGTTTTGCCTGCAGCAACTGTGCAGAGACTGCCATGCACTGACTGGACCGCTCTATAAAGGGCGGTTGTGGAAATCTGTCCTTAACCATTTCCACAATATCCATATCTTACCTTTTTCAACAGAAAAAAGAACCTGACCATTAATCAGATAAATCTGCAATACCCTAAGTTCACCTATCTATCTACGCTTTCTCTGTGAACGGAACAAACATTGTTTCATGATTCTTTCAAGTCCTTCGGATGAGACTATAAACTCCGTGTTCGAACGCATGCAGAACATCTTGCGCACACGTTAAATCCTGTTCCGTTTTTCGGAAGAGTAGGCCATTGTGTGCCGGTGGAAACAGATGACAGAATTTACAAAACCGCATACACACGGGGACTGGATGTAAAAAAGCACATGAGTGCTTATTCCATTATCCTCGATATATAAGAATAAATAAATAAATTATTTTTAAATATGTCAAAGTGAAAGTATAAGTTCGCATATTCTGATTAAACTGTCTTAACATGTTGGTCAAGTGTCATCCTTGATATGATCCCCCATCCCTTCCTAGCACTGACTGATCCCAAAAGCATCATGAAGAACATAATGAATGAAAGATGGAAGAAAGGAAATCAGAATGGACAGGGGTAATAATAATAATAATGTATGGAATTTATATAGCGCTGAATCTTGTAAAGCAACAAATCAAAGCGCTCAGATTTTATTTCATACCACTTTAAGTCATGGCAGATTTCTCTCCGTGAAATTCGGGCTGCTCTCCCCGGGGAGAGCGGGAGAACGCGTCGCCACTTAGCGCTGCGCCACCCTTTCACCCTTTTTTTTTTTTTTTTTTCTGCAGCTGTATTTGTTTCCCTATCAGAGTGGCTTTTTTCTAAGAATTTTGCCAGGGACAACTCTCTTGTTGCCGTGGGTTTTTTTACGTGCGCTAAATAATTACGTGTAACACACGGGACCTCGGTTTATCGTCTCATCCGAAAGACTAGCGCCCAGACCACCACTCATGGTCTAATGGATGGGGGAAAAATTTCCGGTCCAAACGGGGTACGAACCGCCGCACACTTCAGACCCGGACTTTTCGCTTTCTAGACAGGCGCGTTACCTCTAGACCACCGATCCACTGTAGAAACCAGTTAAGAAAAAAAAGGATAATGATTGGACACCTTTTCATCTTTTGACGTCCAAAAAGAAACAAAAAGCAACAACAACAAAAACCCGGAACACTAAAAGCAGGCAAACAAACAAACACAAAACCAAAGAAGCAACCCCGAAGTTTGAGTGCACCTACCTTCATAGTGGACAAAAACGGCCGCACACAAACGTCACACCACTGGGGAAGTTTGGAGCTCTAGCCCAGGAGAAAAACACACACGAAAACATATCCAGAGGATTGCGCGCGCGCGCGTGCGTGCACACACACACACACACACACACACACACACACACGCACACACACACGAACGCACGCACGCACGCACGCACGCACGCACGCACACACACACACACACACACACACACACTCTTAAAAACCAAACAACCAGGAACATCGTTTAACTTCTATCATTCCCCAAGGCAAACAACATCCACAAACTCTTACCTCAACAACCTCACCGACCAATCCCAGTGAACGAGTTGAAAGTGCTGTCAGCAACACTTAACACACAGAACGATGCAATACACACATCACACCTCTTAGGTACTGAATACACCACCAGCCCAGTATTATATCAGCCTATACTGTTTAGCTAGATAAATGACGATATTCATAAAATCAGCCTTTTTCGACCAGAATCAACTCACTGCTAATATCTGCCTCCGTTGCGGACAAATGACACTTCGAGGGGTCAAGGTGACTTGTGAGTAACGTCACAAAGGTCAAGTAAGAGCACGTGCAAAGTGAAACATCTCGCCTGCTTGGTCAATTCATACACGAGAAAAGGGTGAATCCGTGGTCTTGAGGTAAAGTACCTGCATAGGAAATTTGAAATCGCGTACCTATGAGCTCTGAATGTAAAACAAAGCACATGAGTGCTGATTCTGTCATCCTCGAAATACAAGAATAAAACTAACATTGTGTGTGAGCGTGTGAGCGCGTGTACGTGCGTGCGTGCGTGCGTTCGTGTGTGTGTGTGTGCGCGCGCACGCACTTAGTGGGTGGGGGGGGGGGGGGCATGAGGGTGTGGGTATGTGAGTGTGTGTGCCTGGTGTGTGTGTGTGTTTGTGTGTGTGTGTGAGTGTGTGTGTGAGTTGTGTGTGTGTGTGTTGTGTGTGTGAGTGTGTGTTGTGTGTTTTGGTAGTGTGTGTGTGTGTGTGTGTGTGTGTGTGTGTGTGTGTGTG
Organism: Rapana venosa; assembly: GCA_028751875.1. Classification (NCBI taxonomy): domain Eukaryota; kingdom Metazoa; phylum Mollusca; class Gastropoda; order Neogastropoda; family Muricidae; genus Rapana; species Rapana venosa. The sequence goes on along the minus strand of CM054159.1, from coordinate 46,540,183 downwards.
TGTGTGTGTGTGTGTGTGTGTGTGTGTGTGAGTGTGGTGCGTTTGCATGCCTGTGTGTGTGTGAGAGAATTAACAAGCGCACCTGTGTGTATGTTTGTATATCTGTGTGCACGTTGACGCAATTGTGTACAACTGAAATTATATGTTGTAGTCTAGGGAAAAGGTTTAACAATCCAAGACAAAAATGGGAAGTGTCTCACTGACGACCAGCATATTCTGAACAGATGGACAGAATACTGCTCCGACCTGTATAACTATAGAACCGCAGGAGATCCAGTAGTCCTTAATGTACCCGCAAGCAAAGACACAGACAGTCACCCTATCCTCCGAGAAGAAGTGGAAACAGCAGTCAGATCGCTGAAAAAGGGAAAGTCAGCAGGGGCTGACAACATTCCAGCTGAGTTGGTTCAAGCTGGAGGGGAAGCCATGATCAGCGCCCTACTAAGAATCTGCAACAAGATCTGACAGACAGGAAAATGGCCAACACCATGGACACAGTCACTAATCATCACCCTCCCCAAGAAAGGAAATCTACAACAATGCCATAATTACCGCACAATCAGCCTCATATGCCACCCAAGCAAGGTCATGCTGCAGATAATATTGAATAGACTGAAGCCACAAGCAGAGACCATCATTGCTGAGGAACAAGCAGGTTTCAGAGCAGGGCGCAGCTCAACAGAACAGATATTCAACCTCAGAATACTATGTGAGCGGTACCTTCAACATCAACAAGACCTTTACCACGTATTTATCGATTTTAAGAAGGCATTTGACAGGGTGTGGTATGCATCTTTGTGGGCAACCATGAATTTGTACAGCATCAATGCAAACCTGATCAGAGTCATCAAACAGCTGTACAGCGAGGCCACCAGTGCAGTGTACTACAACAACAACATTAACGTTCATAACTTTTTATGTTTTTGTTTCGGTTTTTAATTTTTTTTTATATTGTATCTTTTGCTTTGTTCGGTTTCTTTTCATGATTAGACTACTTTTCCCCCTTCGCTTTTTTCAGTAGGGCCTCCACTACCACCTCAATACTCATACACCCCTTGTATATATGTGGGTTTTTTTTGTTTTTTTGTTTTTTTCTCGTCTAATATCACTGAGAGTGAACAGACGTAAAATCGAAGACAACAACAACAACAACAACAATTGGAGAATGGTTTCGAACAACAGTTGAAGTAAGGCAGGACTGTCTACTCTCACCCACTCTTTTCAACATCTTCCTTGAGAGAATCATGGCTGATGCACTGGAACATCATGAAGGATCAGTCAGCATTGGTGGCAGAACGATCACAAACCTCCGCTTCGCAGATGACATTGATGGAATAGCAGGATCAGAAAAAGAGCTTGCCAGCCTAACAGAACACTTGAATAAGGCCTCCAAAACATACGGCATGGAAATCAGTGCAGAGAAGACCAAACTGATGACTAATAACACCAACGGCATTAGCACTGATATCAGGGTTAATGACCAGAAGCTGGAAACAGTTCAAAGCTTCAAGTACCTGGGAGCCATTGTATCAGACCAGGGATCCAAGCCAGAAGTAGTATGCAGGACTGCACAGACAATAACAGCTTTGTCAAAACTAAACACCATCTGGAGAGATAAAAATATCTCACTTATCTCCAAGATCAGACTAATGCGCTCCCTTGTCATATCCATATTTATGTATGCCTGTGAATCATGGACCCTGACTGCAGATTTGGAGAGAAGAGTACAGGCGGTGGAGATGAGATGCTTTCGGAGACTCCTTGGCATCTCCTACAAAGACCACATAAGCAACGAAAGCGTGCATAACAGAATCCAGCAAACCATTGGACCCTATGAGAACCTTCTAACGATCGTGAAAAAACGTAAACTTAAATGGTATGGGCATGTCACAAGATCCAAAGGACTTGCAAAGACAGTTTTACAAGGCACTGTCCAAGGAGGAAGAAGAAGAGGCAGACCAAGGAAGAGCTGGGAGGATAACATCAGCGAATGGACAGGCCAAGAACTCAACAAAACCCTGGGAAAGGCAGAACAGAGAGAGGAATGGAGGGAACTGGTTGTTGAGTCTTTGAGGGTGCCCCCACGGTCGTCAGACTACGGGACAGATAGATAGATAGATAGATAGATAGATAGTCTAGTACTATAATGGACAAAATTGCATCATTAATGTGGCAAACCGAAAAGAGGGAGAGAGGGAGAGACAGACAGACAGAGACAGAGACAAATAATATAGAGTCACAGCCAGACAGTTCGACTGCGGTTTTACTCTTTTATTCTATTTATTCTTTTATATCGAGGATAATGGAATAAGCATTTTTTTTACATCTAGTCCCTGTGTGTATGCAGTTTTGTCAATTTTGTTCTGTTCTCCCAAGAGAGAAAGAGAGAGACAGAGACGAGACAGGGACAGAGAGATTTTTAATTTGTTTATTTTATTATATTTCTATATCGAGGATAATGGAACAAGCACATGGTTTTTTTTACATTCAGTCCCCGTGTGTATGCGGTTTTGTAAATTCTGTCATCTGTTCCCACTGGCACATAATGGCCTACTCTTACGAAAAGCGGAACAAGATTTAACCTGCGCGCGCAAGATGTTCTGCGTGCGTTCACACAAGGGGCCTCGGTTTATAGTCTCATCCGAAGGACTTTTGGGGAGAGTGGAGTCTGCACTGATGGGAAAATATCCCCTTGAATGGGAATCGAACCCGGGTCGTCAGATTGCCAGTGCAATGTTCTAACCACTAGGATATCCCGTCCCCAAGATAGAGAAAGGGAGGGAGGGAGGGAGAGAAGGAGAGACCAGACAGACAGACAGAGAAATACAGGCAGAGACAGTGACAGAGAGATCATTATCACAGATATGCAGCCGCATGCCTATGCAATAGGATAATAGGCATAAAATGCATGTAAACACGTATTTATGTGTTATGTACATAACGAGAGATGTTAGAGATATATGCTTTCTTATATAGGGTATCCGACCTATGAGTGTATTGTGCTTTGATTCTAAACACCAGAGAGAGAGAGAGAGAGAGAGAGAGAGCGTCAGAGGGACAGACAGACAGAAAGAAACAGAGACAGACAGAGAAACACAGAGAGAGACAGGGACAGAGAAAATAACGGTGAAAGAAAAACTGCCAGCCACATGAAATGAAAACATACAGCTTACTTTTTTATTCAAATAACAAAA
>CM054159.1:46474489-46531989 GCA_028751875.1 Rapana venosa | reverse complement strand
ATCTTGTCACTTTGCTGTCACAATTTGTGACGCTCTGCGTGTATGCGTGCGTGCGTGTGTTTGTACGTGTGTGTGTGTGTGTGAGAGAGAGAGAGAGAGAGGGGAGAAAGCGCTATTAAGGTCAGTAGTTCATCTATTTCTAGCATATAATTTGTCTGTTTTTGTTGTTTTTTTGTTTTTACCATGCCAGTCATTCCTCATGTGTCTGATTTATAAACAAACATAAGTCTGGGGGAAAAAATAATGGTGTATTTTTTTTCTTTCCTTTCGGCTTTCCTTACCTTTCCTTTCTTTTTAACGAGGCCCTTCCAAATTACTTCAAACGTTATGTAAATATTTTTCACTGCTTTGGAAAAGAATTTTCATTTTATTTATTTATTTTTACAGATCACAGGTGGACCCCAAAAAGGCAATTATGCAGGATGGCAAAAAGAAAAACACACAAAGGTTAGATCACCACCCTCCCAAAAAATAACACAAAATACATAAATAGATATATACAATATTAAAAAAAAAGCTTCAGGTTGACGATGTCATTCATTCAAAGCAATAACGAAATAATCGTATTTCGAAAACAGTCCACTGACATGTTGAAAAAAAGTAAGAAAAATTTAAATCAGATCAAATGATGAAATTCTTGGAAACTTTGGTTGTAATCTTAAACCTTAAAGAAGAAAACTATCTGGGATTTGTATTTTTTCCTTTTCACATTAAAAAAAAAAGGAATGCCTTTATTCCACATTTACAAGTTTGGTTGTTTGACGGAAACTTTATTGCAGGTGTGGTGTAGTATGGTGAGCTGTGTGTGTGTGTGTGTGTGTTGTGGTGTAAATAGCTCTGTGTGTGTGTGTGTGTGGGGTGTAAATAGCTGCGTGTGTTTGTGTGTGTGTGAAAAATACTCACAGAAACGAAGACAGCAGCGAAAACGGTGATCTTGAAGTTGGCCATCTTGATGAACAAAAAGGATTTGCTTGAGTCCAAAACGTTGAAAATCTCAAATTCTGGCGGCAACTAGCAGCGGCAGTAGTAACTGTAGTAATAGTAGTAGTAGTAGTAATAACAGTAGTAGAAGTAGCAACAAAGGCTTAGGAGAGCTGGGTCTTCACAATATCAACAGTGGCGCGTGGTTCAGGCAGGTATGGCTGGTGATGAAATCACACAACGCTTTTATACACTCACAACTGCCCCCCTTCCCTCCCCCAAACAAACCCCCCACCCTCTCTGTTTCCGCCCGCCCTCACTCCCTCCCCTCCCTTCCCTAATCTCCACCCCCCACCCCCCCACCCCCTGCCCACCACCACCACCACCACCACCCTTCTCACTCCCACCTGTGACCCCCTCAAGGCCTGTAGGCCTCGTAACCCCGTGCGCATGCGTGAAGCAGCTCCGCGTGTTTCTAAGTTAGGGTCAACTGTCGTGAAGGGTTTGTAGGGCTGTGCTGGTCGCCTCTTCAGTTTCTCGTCTCCGCCTTCTAGCTTTCAAAGCTGTTCTCTGAATGGTTTGTTTACGTTTTTGTGGAGGGACAGTGTAGTTTTCATACGATTAAAACAAACGCACACGCAGACAGAGAGACAACAACAGCATCAACAAAAGAAAACCCAACACAAAACACACAAAAAATCCAAACGAACAAAATATTTACCTAATATCACTGAGTGAACAGACGTATAACCGAAGCAACAACAACAAACAAACAAACAGACAGACCAACAAACAAAACTAATTTGTTTTCTTTTCTTTGTATCGGATTCAAAGAAAAACCAGCGATAAATCTTACTTAGGTTCCTTATCCTCTTGCCATAACTCACACAGTAACTCCATTTCCAAAGTCTCACGAACTTCATTTTGTTTATTTTCAAGTTATCTATTTTATTTGTATTTTAATCTTTTTATATCGAGGATAATGGAATAAGCACTTATATGGTTTTTTTTTACATCCAGTCCCTGTGTGTATGCGGTTTTGTAAATTCTGTCATCTGTTCCTACCGGCACACAATGGCCTACTCTTACTCTTGTGTCTGTGTGTGTGTGTGTGTGTGTGTGTGAGTTCGATCCCATGGTTCAATCGAAACTGAATTTTTTTCTTTTCAGTTCTATTTATACTAGCGCTAGTTACAAACTTCTCCCATTTACAAAATATATGTTACAGGAAAAATACGGGCTGACTTGGAAAGTGGTGAAGGTGGAGTGCCATGTTCCTGGCAAGTGGATGAAGGAGTATGCCCATAAACTATAGCGATGGCTAACAACAGATTTTGCGTAGGATTTGGAACTGAAAGGTAATGTAGAAATTGAGCTGTCAGAACATTAATTTTTATCTGTGGTAAGCCAAAAACCCTGAGTCAATAAACGGTGTTGTTTTTTGTGAGTGTGGTTTTTTTGTTGTTTTGTTTTTTTTGTTTTTTTGGGGGGTCCTTTCTCCCTATTTCCTTTCTTGAACTCATAGCTTGATTTCATTGTCGTAGTCTCTATTCAGGGAAAAGGCGGGATAATAAAAGTATGTAATGTAATAGATACAGCAATACATGGGCCCTCATGAGTGGTCAGAGCAGCCAGTTCAGAAGAAATGCAAAGCAAATCTTGGTGCTTATATTAACACCCTCCCTCTCTTTCTCTCTCTGTCTCTCTCTGTCTCTGTCTCTCTCTCTCTCTCTCTCTCTCTCTCTCTCTCTCTCTCTCTCTCTCTCTCTCTGTCCATCTCTCTCTCTCTCTCTCTCTCTCTCTCTCTCTCTCTCTCTCTCTCTCTCCCCTCTCTCTCTCTCTCTCTTTGTCCATCTCTCTATGTGTCTGTCTCTTTCTCTCTGTCTGTCTGTCTGTAAAAAAGCACACAAGTGCTTATTCCATCATCCTCGATATAAAAGATTGAAATGAAAAATGAAATGAAGTGTCTGTCTGTCTGTCTGTCTGTCTCTCTCTCTGTCCTTCTCTCTCGTCTGTCTGTCTGTCTGTCTGTCTGTCTTGTCTGTCTGTCTGTCTGTCTGTCTGTCTGGTCTGTCTGTCTGTCTGTCTGTCTCTCTCTCTCTCTCTCTCTCTCTCTCTCTCTCTCTCTCTCTCTCTCTCTCTCTCTATATATATATATATATATATATTTTATATTATTATAGTGTGTGTGTGTGTGTGTGTGTGTGTCTGTGTGTGTCTGTGTCTGTGTGTCTGCGTGTGATGAGAGAGAGAGAAAATCAAATTTATTTTCAAGGATGACAAAAAAGCAATTACATACTTTTATCATCTGGCCTTTGCCCTGAATAGGGACTACGACGATGAAATCAAGCTATGAGTTAAAAGAAAGGCAAAAGGGAGAAAGGACCCCCCCCCCTCCCCTCCCCCATTAAAAACACCCAAAAAACACCCTCTAAAGTATTATACAGCACCGTAGTGATTTGAAACTAGCTTTTAGCATAATGCATGATGAAAATTTTTTAATACCATCCTGGATAGAAAACACATATGTATGATATTCAACAAAAGAGTATGCTTTTCAGACAACACAATCAGTGATATGACGATCATTATATCAATAATACCACTATATAGTCATAGTTACATCAACTAGATTGAGCCAAACGGAAATAGCAGAGAAGTCAAAGACAGAGAGAGAGAGAGAGAGAGAGAGAGAGAGAGAGAGAGACAAAGTTAAAGTCAAACTTTTATTTTCAGATGGTACATTGAATAAGCAGAGCATTTGCTGTTTTTCATCAAACCAAGAGAATAGTAAAATATTCAATGAACAGTTTACTATTCTCTAGCCATATATCTAAAGAAAAAAGAGAGTAATTATGTGTGCGGTTTTTGTTTTGTTTTTGTTTTTAGTTTTGCTTTACCTGTGTTTATCTGTCTGGCAAGACACGCATAACCACTTTGCCACACGCATGTCAGACAGCCGCAGGAATGATGATGAAATAGACCGTCTACCTTTAGCCACACACACACACACTCTCTACACTCTCTCTCTCTCTCTCTCTCTCTCTCTCTCTCTCTCTCTCTCTTGCTGAATGATACCGTACTTCTTCCAACAAGCAACAGTGGTGTACGCTTGCGTTGCATAAGCCAGAAGGTTTTGTGTTGTTAGCATTATCGGATGTTATTGTTGTTGTGGTTGTTGCTATTGTTGATCATGTTGTTTTCTTTGTTGTGTTCAAGTTATTGTTGTTGCTGCTTTCTTGTCAACTTTTACGATAACAACATCAATGAAGAGAGGGAGAGAGTTTTCACAAACTGCAAAGAAGAAATTTCCAGTTTTCACAAACTTGCAAAACCTGAAGAAAAAAAAAAGAGTGGGGGGGGGGAGGGGGGGGGGTGTTAATAACAGAATAACAGAACCAAGATTTGCTTTGCATTTCTTCAGTTTTTGCATTTTTCCAGTTTTCACAAACTTGCAATAATTTTCATACTTCTTACAACCCTTTGAACAAAAGATAGCGTAGATAAAACAAGCAAACAAGCAAACAAACAAACAAACAAAACAAAAGAACATTTCCATTTTTAAACATGTGTATTCTGGTTCGTTTCTTTCGTTTTTGTTGTTGTTTGTTCTTTTGTTTGTTCGTCTGTTGTTGTTGTTTTTTTTCTAATTTTATATTCTTGTTGCTTGGTGACCAGAGAAAACTGTAAGGCAGTTATTATTATTAACACAAGCTCACTTCGGTAATAAGCCCAATAACCAAAAAAAGGGAAGGTATTGTGGTACAAATTACACGTTGTTTGTATTCGAGGTTTTAGATACCGAGTGCTTCTGCCGATTGTTTAGGGTGAAGTATATCCTTTCTTGTCACATATTTTCTAACCTTCGCTCCCCTGCCCCCCCCCCCCTCTTTTTCCTAAAGTGTTTTTACACTTGTTTACGAACTAGTGTACTGAAGGCCTCAATCTAGCAGGAATGGATTTATAAATCTGCATTTTTTTAAAGACAAAAGATCGAAATTTGGCAGGGATATTTAACGAGCTTTTTTGTTAACAGTATGACGCCAGGAGTGCAACATGAAACAGTTACCTTAACTGTGTCTAGCTTTGTGCCAGAGCCAAAAGTTGTGGAAACGGGAGGGTTTCGGGCCTAAAGATTTATAAATTTGTTGCACATAATTGACTCTGCAGTTAAATTTATCGAACGCAGTTTGCATTAAAGTGATTCATTATTCATCTAAGCATTCTATCATTTATAACAAGAAGAATGTGCAAACTTTCATTTTCGGTTCTATCAATTTTACTTAAGGGGCCAGGCCTACCTGAATTGTTTATTCAAAAAATTAGTTTTCCTGGGAACCAATGGGTTACTGTTATATCACTGCAGATATAGATAAATATGTCTATTTTCATTCACAATTTGAATTCAACACCATAGTGCAGATATTGGGATTCAGAATAGGTGGCTGCTAACTCTCGGAACATGGATTTATAGTCTAACATCGACCATTTTGGTTCCTTACAATTGTGTAGAAAAAACAAAGCAAAACCACTCCCTTCAAAACTGTACCTAAGACATTTTTATCCTGAGTTACTTCTTTTGCAGATGGCTACGCCCATGCTGTGACTGTCTCTGTGTGCGTGTTTTAACTCAAACAACAAATGCATGTCTGAGGTCTGTGACCCATGATACACACAACCATGGCTTCAGATAAGAAGAGAAGAGAAAAAGGAGCTCGAAAGAGAAAATTCCAAGGCAATAGGCACACAAAACGACCACGATTTGACAGGAAACTTCTGTGGATTATGGAGAATTCACATTGAAAAAAATGAATGTCCAGACGAAGTTAAATCCAGTGAATGCTCAAGTGCCGCGCACACAGGAAGTGAAAGAAAACTGTTGAATCAATAATTATACTGTACCTGGTAATTCATGTAAAAGCAGCAAGGACGATAGCGCATGAAGTGATGGTTACAGCAGTGAGACTGACTCTGAACCAATTGCGGATGATGCTTTTAGTCAAGTGTGTGAAGGCTATATTCTCAAAGGCAACATCATGTCGCGCCGCAGTTGTCTTGTTAGTTTTTCATAAGTTGAAAGGAAAGGGCTGGGTAGCAAGTTAGTTTTCACGTGCACAAATGAAACAAAACGTGATAAGCAAGAGTCTTCCCTTCATGTCTAGATACCTCAAAGGGAAAAGTGAGTAGTTAGTGAACAGACACCCCGCTTTGCGATGAGGAGTAGTGGACGAGATCACGCAGAATTGAGATTTTTTTGTGGAGTGATGGACTTACCCAAACCTGTGTTCATTTAGCATTATTAACTCCACAATTCAAGACTGCATGCACTGTGCAGAGAGAGTCGATGAAATTAATAATTATATGTGCTGCTACAACATAATGCAGAATTGGGGAGGAAAACAACAATCAACTACATAACATTGATACTTGTGTCAGTTGATGGAAGCACATACATGACCCAGGGTCTCTCCTCTAATGTAGGGTAGGTACACCTGTCATCAGCAGTGGGATTAGAAAGTGGGAAAGTACTTTCAAGACACTGGTGCTAAAAGTAAATTGTGCAAATCCTGTGAATATTGGGAAAGACAGGCGTCAAAGGCACAAGGAATCATGAGGGATCACAGGGGAGGGAGGGGAGGTTGGGGGGATGGAGGGGGGAAGGGGGGTGGGGGTTGGGTAAAGAAATGTTTTGTCACTCTGCTGAGTTGTACTCTCTGAGGTAGGTAAATTTTATTGGGGGTGGGGACACCAACAGTTACTTAATTTGATGCTAGTCCCTATAGTGACACTGATGTCAACAAAACAGAATGTGGGGATCATGTGCAAAAGCACATAGGCAGGAAGCTGCTTGGACTGTGAAAAATTCAAAAGGTAATGCCTTAGCCAAAGGCAAAACCTCACTGGTGTATAACTAAACTTACTTCAGGCCTATTGTGGAAATGTCATTTGGAAAAATCCTACAAATGTAGTACACATAAGAGAGGAAGTGTGGGCAATTTTGTATCCTGTCATCAGACACCAGGTCTGTTCACAATTTGTGCAGTGTGGACTGATGTGGTTACAAAACAGAAGAGGCAGCAGGAACTGTCAGGGGCTACAAACATACCAACAGTTTACCATAAATAGTTATGGAGAAGATCAGGACAATTTTCAAAGACTTGGCAAGAACTGAACTCATACATAATGCCTGAAAGGATATACCCAGAATGTCAATGAGGGCATCAATAACCTTATCTGGAAATCTTGCCCTTAAACAAAACGTCATAGCAAGAGTGTTGTTGAAACTGCAGTGGTTATAGCAGTTGTTATCCTCAATGATGGCTGTTCCAGACTGGGTGATATTATGTGCAATATGAACCTTAGTGTTTGACATTCCTTGGCTTCATTCTTTGTTGAAAAAGATGCTTTACGCATAATGGCAGCACAAAAACAGGCCCTGCTGAATTCCAAGGAGTACGGTAAGAGGAGAAGACTGGGGAGGCTTGGCAGAGATGAGGCACAACAAGCTGAACAAGGAGGATTTCCCTACCAAGCTGGCGGCCATTACAATGTAAGGTAGGCTGATGTCATATTTTCTGCATGCGGAATGTCATTGGAAATGCCAAGTTGTGTTATGTGTTTACACAATATTTTTGCTTGATTGTTAAAGATACAGTTTTCAAACTGTGCATGGAGATAGCTTTTATTCATCCCTGGGTTTTGCACTAAAATGATAGACATAAGACTAATAGGAGTAAATAGCCAGATTTTAGTTTTTAGAAAAAGTTGTACAATTTATACACATTGAATATGTACACCAGACATAGATTAAGCTTTTTCTTAGCACAAGCCCCTTAAAAATCTCTAAACCAAAGGAAATCATCCAAAAATTAAAAATGTGAAAAACATAATGACCATAACAGTGCAGTCGGAATTTAACAAAATATGTCGCCATTTGCTACATCATTATTTTATCAGACAGAAGCTGGCAAAATATGTAACTTGAATTTTTTTCCTTAATACCTGTCTACTTTTTGGAAGTGTTCTGGTGAGAACGGATAACAAAATTGACAAAACTGCATACACACGGGGGACTGGATGAAAACAGAATAATTTTTTTTAATTGGAGGGGGGTGGAGGTGAGGGGGGTGGGTGTAAAACTAAATAACTAAGTCTATGTGATTCACCATCATCTTGGGTTTTTTTCTTTTTCATAAAAGGCCTCTACTGTCCCTAGCAGGAAAAAAAAAAGCAAAGGTTACAAAATCTTTTTTCGGTTTCATAGTGTATACAGGTTGCACAAATCTTACACAACTTCAATGACTTTGCTATTTTTTCCTCCCGGACGAAACGCAATGAATAGCATTGCAAGTGTGACAAACGTGATGTAGCAAAATAACTGTCCTGTCATTGTTTACTATGGGACAGAGGGAGAGCTGGTGGAGCATGTTTATCAGAGGAACTACGGTACGGAGAAGTCTTGCCGAGCTTTTCGCGAGTGCTGGCCACAAAGTGCCATTGAAATGGGCGACGTGGTAAATTTCCTCTCTCTCCCAAAATGGGCACAGACGTTAGTGGGCGGGGTTTGTGGGTGTCAGGGTGTGTGTGTGTGTGTGGAGGAGGATTAGCTCAACACCACGCACGCGCAGTACACCCACCAACATTTGCACTCTCCCTCTCTCTCTCTCTCTCTCTCCCTCCCTCTCCCCACCCCCTCCCTCCCCATCCCAACTCTACCATGACCTTAAAGTTTCATTCTCAGTCTTCTCAAGTATTTCTATGTCAAACTTTCAACCAATCAGCGCCAGGCAAAGTTTGGCGCTCCACGAACAAGCATGCGCAGAACTCTCGTTACCCAAGTTCCCGCCACTTATTTGCATATTGAGGACATGGCGACCGATCACGTGCTAACAACAAACACACCAGCCCTGACTTTGGCTGATTCACTTGGGATTTTTTTTTCCTCTGTTCCCTTCTCCCCCTTCCTCCCTTCCCGCTTTTTTTTTTCCAATGGCAACATTAAGTTGTTTAAAGCTTGTTGAGTATATGTGTGTGTGTGTGTGTGGGGGGGGGGGGGGGGGGGGGGGGGGGGGGGGGGGGGGGGGGAAGGGATGAGTGAGCAGAGCCTCATATTGAAATCACTGAGAACATGACCTGGCACATGACCTAAACAAAGCCTGGTAGTCAATTATTCATCAGCATCAAACACTAGACACACTACTAATAATAATCTATTGCGCAACCTAGGTTTTTCCTCTTCTTCTCTGTCAACAGTCGTGTTTGTTTTATTGTCAGTGTGCGGTAGTGGGGAAGGGAAGGCGGTTTTACCTGGAAAGTGTTTATTGGCCTGTCGTGATGAATGTTTTGCGCATTAATTTAACTCCTGTTCTTACTATAAATAATTATAGGTAAATAGAGTGGTTTTCCACACAAAGGTGGGGTACGGGCCGTGAACTTGTTTCTGTTGATATAGTCTAGCTGTCTGTGTTTTTGTTTTCGTGTGTGTGTGTGTGTGTGTGTGTGTCTACCTGGGAGTATTTGGTTTGATTTGATTCTCTCTGTCTCTTGTTACACACACACACACACACGCACACACACACACAAACCCCTCCCGTCCCCCCAAAAAAGACTTATGATTTTATTTCCAAGTGTGTATTTTGCAGTCACAAGCACATTCCTTTTCACACAGTGATAAAGTGAACAGAATTTCCCCAAGACTACCAACACACCTTGTGTTTGCAAACAAATCCCAAGAGCCACTACCCCCCCCCCCCCCCCCCCTCCTCTCTCTCTCTCTCTCTCCTCTCTCTCTCTCTCTCTCTCCTCTCTCCTCTTGCGCAAGTGCGAACGCATGATATAAGAGAGAGAGAGAGAGAGAGAGAGAGAGAGAGAGAGAGAGAGAGTGTATATGTGTGTGTGTGTGTGTGGCGCGCGCGCACGCGCACACGCATGTAGGTATGATGTATGTGTGGGTGTGTAAGTACACGCGGGTACACATACACATGCGTGTGTACACGTGTATGTATGTATGTGTGTGTGCACGCGCGCGCGCGTGTGTGTGTATACGCGCATACCCATTCTTACTTAATCACCTTCTTGGTATTGATTATATGACTGAATCACGATGAATCAAGCGTTTTGCCTGTGTTGTAATGCAGTGCGGATTGCAGTGTGCAAATCCTGTCGTAGACAAAGCCTAGCCTAGGATCTTTCCACCACCCTCAGCCCTTCTCTAAACATCCGTGTCTGTAGTTTCTGAACTTGTCCTTCACATGAACCGTTTGTCATCCAAAGAGTTCATTTCCATGTTTGTTTCATTTAAGTGTTGATAAATTTACACGTGTTTCTGTTTTTTGAAAGCTTAAGATTATTAAAAACAAAAAGCATAGGTGGTTTTTTTAAACTACATATTTAGAGAAGGGATTTTTCTGGTTAGAAGATTGTTGTGTTATTTTGTAAAAAAAAAAAAAAATTTTTAGATAAAAAAGCCTGTATTTGTAGAGCGACATACTAGAGTAACAAGTCTCTAAAGCGAATGAATACAAAATCAATGTGGAAAACCAGGTTCGTTTCTTACAGTTGAACACTGAGGATTAACACTGTGGATTTAGGACTTGGAATTATTTTCTTTTATGTAAGAGCACTTCAGCAAAAGAGAAATCCGTGTAACACTTACTATTTGAACGGACAAGTAAAAGTTAAACACCTGAACAAGGTAGAAACGATTTCGAAAAGAAACAAATGGAAACAATGAAACACAAGAAAACAAGTGTGTGTGTGTATAAGACTTTCAGAAAATAAACAACCAAACAACCACCTAAAACATCATTAAAAGAGTAATGGCAACAGCGCCATCAACAACATAAACAACAGTACAAGTAACAGCAGCCATTTCTGCAACTACTTTTCACCCACCATTATCACAACCAGCACTACTTTTACCACCACCACCATGACTATCTTCACTATCACCACCACGACTACTATGCTGTTACTACTACTACTACTACTACTACTACTACTACTACTACTACCACTACTACGACTACTACTACTACTACTACTACGCTACCGTCATCACCCCCCCCCCCCCTCCCCCTGCTACTACGATTACTCCAACCGTTATTGGAGATTCAAAACTGATAATCATACCACCACAACCACCACTACCAACACAATAATAAATACTAACAAAACGAAAACACCCAGACACAACCAGAGAACCTTTTTTTTATATTTCTCTTGTACTCAACCCTGGTTACCCAATTGGAAGATCATATAAACAGAAGTGCGCTAAGGTCCACGCCCTGTGCAATCCCAGTTTTGACACAGTGCCACGCGGGAGTGCCAGGTAACTGGATTTGCAGGGGGATTAGGGTGGGATTTCCCTGGCCGATTAGCTGCAGGGATCCAAGTTTTAACCCTGGGTTTATTCCACTCTGTCCTACCTACCACCTATTAGAGCACTATGGGGTGATTGGAATGTGGAGAATGTACGTTGTTGAAGGCTCTTTTACAATCAATCACAGCCAGGGCGGTATTTTTCTTTGTTGTTTTTTTCTCTCTGTCTCCTGGGTGTGTATTTACATTGGTTGATAGTTAAGTGTTTTGTCAACAAAGTTTCAATGTGTAGTTTACTACAAAGTTATTAAGTCCGTCACGTCATTCCATCAGTCAGTCAGTAAGGAAGTAAGGAAAGAAGTAAGACAAAGAGTAAGTAAGTTAGCAAGTAAGTTAGTAAGTAAAAAAGTAAGTGGGCAAGCAAACAAGTAAGTAAAGAAGCAAGTAAGTAAATAAATGATTTTTTTTACGTAGACTGGAGGCTATCTGAATTTGTGAAAGTAAACAAAACCCATATTCCCCCCACAATTTGATGATATAGTATGGATGATAGCTATGGATCTGCATGAAAAGTATAATAATAATAATAATAATAATAATTAATAATAATAATAATAATTATACATTATTATTATTATTATAATATATGGAATTTATATAGCGCTGAATCTTGTAAAAAACAAACAAATCGAAGCGCTTGCACTCAAATATTTTACAAGCATGCAACTCTCCTTAAACATAATAAACAACAGATTTCAAATCCATGCGCGCGCACGCACACACGCACGCACAAGCGCGCGCACGCACGCACGCACGCACACACACACACACACACACACACACACACACACACACACACACACACACACTGGCGAACACACTTAGGAGGTGAAGGATGCTGTTGAAAATTAGGGACAGATATGAGGGGAAAAGTCTCAGGTAGGAAATAAGTGTGTTTTGAGGCTGGATTTGAAGGCATCAAGAGAAGGCTTTTGGCGAAGTGAAAGAGGGAGATCATTCCAGGTGGATGGACCAGAAACAGAGAAAGAGCAACAGCCAATAGTGGTTTGTTTGAATCTGGGTGTTCGAAAGCACAAGATATTTGCGGCTGAACGATGGGAACGGGAGTGAAGTATACAGGTGAAGACAGTTAGAGATAAGAGGGTGCAGATTTGTGGATACATTTGAAACAGAGGGTATTCATCTTATACTCCAGTCTTTGTGAGACAGGCAGCCAGTGAAGAGATCGCGGAAGAGGAGTATTGTGTTCAGATTTTTTCTTTCCTATGCACCCTCTCCCCATTCTAGCCCCCCCCCCCCCCCCCTCCTCCCCTTCTCAATTTTTGTTTTTATATATCAACAGACTGTGTATCTGTACAGGTGGCCATATTCAGTGTAAATCATGCTGACAAGCTTAAAGACTATATTTATTTATTATCAATTTTTTCAAATTTATTTTATTCTTTTATTTCGTGGATAAAGGAATAAAGACTCATGTGCTTATTATTATTACAGATTATGTCTGAACCATCGTTACTGTTGAACATTGTGTTAGGGTTGATAAAAAGTCCGATATCTCAGATTTTGTAGTATGTTAAAGTTGGTTTTTATTCAGTACTATAATCTGACATTTTTCAGTTATCGTTTGCTTTTTCTTGTTGGATTTTTCCCGTCTAAAATCACTAAATGTGAATAGACGTTAAACTGAAGATATCACACTCATGTGCTTTAAAAAAAAATCCAGTCCCTGTGTGTATATAGTTTTATAAATTTTGTCATCCGTTCCCACCGGCACACAATGGCTTTTCTTCCAAACTGTGGAACAGGTTTTAACGAGTGCGCAAGATGTTCTGCGTGCGCACGCACACGGGACCTCGGTTTATAGTCTCATCCGAAGGACTTTTGGGGAGAGTGGAGTCCGCACTGATGTTAACTCCAGGGGGAAAAATACAATGTTCTTGTAAGATGAGTCAAATTAGCACACATTTGGACTAGGTACTGAGCCATAAGCAGAGATCAACTTGTGTGTAAAACTACTTTTTACTATGATAAAAAGGCCATGACAAGGAAGTTAAAGAAAGAAAGAACGAAAAAGAGTGGCCTGTCTAATACTGTCTTTTTTGTCTATGATTAAAACAACAACAACAACAACAAACGAAGGAACAACGAACGAACGAGAGAGAGAGAGAGAGAGAGAAGAGAGAGAGAGAGAGAGAGAGCATGTGGCCTATTAAATGCTGTGGTTTTGACTATGATTTTAAAACAAAACAAAACCGTAACTAGAGAAAGACAGAAAGAAGAAGGTTGCTTATTTAATGCTGTCTTTTTGACTGTAGTAAACAGACGACGTAATGAAAGAGAGAGAAAGAAAGAAAGAAAAAGTATGTGGCCTATTTAATGCTGTCTTCTTGACTTCGATTTAAAAACAAGAACAAAACAACCTAATGAAAGAAAGAAAGAAAATAAGACAGAAGGGGACCTGTTCCATGCTGGTTTTTTGACCACGATAAAACAAAAAGAAAACTAATTATAACAAGAAAGAAAGAAAGAAAGAATACGTAATTATGGCCTAGTTAAACGCTGTGTGGTTTATGGTCCCTGCTCAAGACGACTAGACTTGCTGTTACGTTTCCCTATTACTACAGTTAGCCTACCTATATTACCGCTTTCTCTAACTCCAGGCAAACTGCCTAACGCCATCCTACATGCGCAATAAACTTGTTTACGACCTGAGGCTATGGCACCAATGTAGGTATAATTACGTCACACATGGCACACTCTAAATCGTGACAATGAAACTTCAAGCCTTAAAAAGAAACACATCATCAACAACCAACCCCCCCCCCCCCCTTCCCATACGCACACACATTTCTAACTCAGACACTATAGAAAAGTTGTCTATGTTTTCAAACCTGGGTTTTGTTTGGCGGTTGTATTCGGCTTAAACTAGATCCAAAGCAGTTTCTAAAAATGTTATGAACATCCAGACTTGTGAAACAAAGTATGTTGTACTCTATCTGCTTTATGTTGTAAACAAAATTAATGAGCTGAAGACATTATGGCTGGTTTAATTAACCAGAGATATGGAGCAACGAAAGACGCTTGTCTTTTCAGGAGTTCCTCTGATCGTTAAATTTTGTTTTGGCTAAGTTCTGTTGCCAATGAAGAGTTGATGGTATTTCTGACCTTATATCAGTTATTTATGGTGTTTACAAAATAGCATAGAGAAAATATTAACTCTTTTCGTACTGTTTTTCTTTCTGTCTGTCTGTCTGGGGTTTTTTTTTTTATTTTTTTCTTTCTTTCTTTGTTTTTCCTTTTTTGTTTGTTTTTTCTTTTCCTTTATCTTTCTTTTTCTTTCATTCTTTCTCTCTTTTATTTGCTTTCTTTCTGTTTCTTCCTTCGTTCCTTCCTTCCGTCCTTCCTTCCCTTCTCTCTTTTTCCTTTCATTCTTTTCCTGTTCTTTCTTTATTTCTCCTTTCTTTCTTTCTTCTTTTCTTTGTTTGTTTCTTTCTTCATTCCCTTCTTTTTTCTTTCTATCTTTGTTTTTCTCTGTTTTTCGTTTCTTTCTTTCTATTTTTTCCCATTTCTTTCCTTCTCTCTCTCATTTTCATTTCATTTCTTTCTTTCTTTCTTTCTTTTTTTTTTCCATTTCTTTCTCTCTCTTTCTCATTTTCATTCGTTTCTCTCTTTCTTTCTTTGTTTCTTTGTCTTTTCTTTTCCTTTTACTCTTTTCTTTTCCCTTTCTTTCTTTCTTTCCTTTTTGGTGCCTGGTTGTTAGAACTATGCTCTTGAGATCTGTTGGCCCGGGTTCGAGCTCAGATTCTGTCACCACCCGTTTAAGGGGATTGCCCCCCCCCCCCCCCCCCCCCCCCCCCCCATTCCTTTAATATCAGTGCCGACATTCTCCCAAAAGTCCGGTCGGATCTGATGAGACTATAAACTGAGGTCCAGTGTGTGAACACACGCGGAACATTTTGCGCACACGTTAAAACTGTTCTACCGTTTGGAGGAGAATGTCATGGTGTGCCGATGGGAACGGTTAATAATACAATTTTCAAAACCGCATACAAACGGGTACTAGATCTAAAAAGCAACTGCTCAGGAGTACTGCTCCATTATCTTCTAAACAAACAGAATATGGATTATGGGTCTGCCTTTCTCTCATGTTTCGATTTTCTTTTCTTTCTTTTTTATCCTTCTCACCATTGTCATGTGTGTGTGTGTGTTGTTGTTTTTTTTTTCGGGGGGGGGGGGGGGGTAAAAAAATATATACTTAATTTTTTTTTACTGTCTTTCTTTATTTTTTCTTTGTTCTCTGTTGTTTTCTCTCTGCTCCCCCCCCCCCCCCCCTTTCTTTCCCCGTTATTTCTTTTCTTCGTCCTTTCCTGGTTATCTATTTTCCAATTTTGTTTTCTTTCTTCCGTTCTAATGCTTTTTTTTGTTGTTGAGTAAAACTACACGTCTTTCTTGGAGTGCTGATGCTTCATTTTTTCTGTGTTTGTTTCCCATTTAGTCTTCATTCTTTTTAGTTTGAAACTTGCAAACTGCGTAACAAAACTAAAGCAGTTTTATCAACAGTTATTAGAGATTTTTCTTGTTTTTACCACTCAGTTTCTTAATAGCAAAACAGCAATAGCAAAAAACCCAAAAACAACAACCACAGATCCAAAATACGTATTAACTTTGCAAAATACATTATAAAAAATGTTTGTTTGGAATATTTTCATGAATGGATGCTGTGTTGTTCTGTACCAATACTTTTTTGTTGAAGCAAACAAACGAAAATATGAAAAGGAAAACAAAAAGGAAAAAAAGATGAAAAGGCAAGTCAATCCAATTTTTCCGTTTTAATCAGGGCAGACTATTTTCCATTTCTCTCCGACGCATTTAATATCAATATCATAAAAAATTCTATAAACGTTCAAAATAATTGTCACTGTTAACATCTAACTGTTAACATCATAGCAAAGATTTGTGACTTGTTTGTTTGGAAATAAACATTTTGATTTATTGTTTGTTTGATGGTTTTTTATTTAACTGTTCACAAAAGATTTGAGCATTTTGACTTTAGAAAATCGACTAATTGTTGTTGTTCTTCTTGTTGCTTTTGTTGTTGTTGTTTTTTTTTTAAATTTAAGGTGGAGGTTTGTGGAATCAGTGACACAAAAGGTGAATGACCGTTGGGTCACTCCTCAACTTCTAGGTTATGGGTCAATGACCTGTCGCTCATTATTCCTTGAGCAATATTGACTACAAAGGCTTGACACATGAGTTGACGAGGTCTTTGACTGTCTTAGGGGTGTAGAATGATCTTTCATTAGCAAGGTAATTGATATGGGCAAATTTCCTGTTGTTGTAAATTACTAGAAGAAAGCTTGTGTGTGTGTGTGTGTGTGTGTGTGTGTGTGTGCGTGCGTGCATGCGCGCGCGAGCGCGCGTGCATACTTTCTTTCGTCCTCACCAAATAGGTGCTGCACCCATTTGCACCGCCTTTCCACGAAACTCCCGCACCCCCACCCCCTCCCACACACTCACACACCCCTCCCCCACCCCCACCCCCCAAAAAAAACAAACACCAAACAACAAAAAAACCCAACCCAACAAAAAATCCAATAACAACAGAAAGCCGACAAAAAAAACATTCCATCTTTGTTCTCCCCTCTCCTCTCCCCTCTCTACTCCTTCATCACCCTCCCTATTCCTTTGTGTATCATCTCACCCTCCCCTATCTCCTCCCTCCTCCTCCTATTCCGGAATTTCCTAACATCGGTAAAAGTAGACAAGGAAGGAGGGGAGGGGAGGGAGGGAGGGGGTAAAAGCAGCCAGACATAACATATTGAAAAAACATACAACAGTCTGCAGTTTGGTGTGTGTGAAACACGAGATAGAGAGAGAGAGAGAGAGAGAGAGAGAGAGAGAGAGAGAGAGAGAGAGAGAGAGAGAGGAGAGAGAGAGAGACAGAGACAGAGACAGAACAGACAGACAGACACAGACAGAGACAGACAGACAGAACCAGACAGAGAAAGAAACATTAGGAGGGGGTGGGGATAGAGTGGGGAAGAGGGATGTCTATACTTTTTTTTTTGGTCTGGAAGAAGTACTGGTTTCCTCTGCACTGGGATTTTCAGTTCAGTGAGTGTGCAAAATGGAGGAAGAAGGGTGCGTTTGTGAACAGCTTATATATATATATATATATATATATATATATATATATATATATATATATATATATATATGGATAGATAGACAGACAAGCGACAGACAGACAGACAGACAGACAGACAGACAGACAGATAGATAGATAGATAGATAGATAGATAGATAGATAGATAGATAGATAGATAGATAGATAGATAGATATACAAACTATAATGATCATGTTGACAGTCACAACTACGATAAAACGACAATAACAGGAAGAACAGTGGTGATAATAATACTGACACTGCATACATACCAAAATGGCTATTGATCAACGCAATGCCATATCACTGTTTTAGAGCAGATACGTGGTAGAAGAAGAAGAAGAAGAAGAAGAAGAAGAAGAAGAAGAAGAAGAAGAGAGAAGAAGAAGAAGAAGAAGAAGAGATGAAGAAGAAGAGAAAGAAGAAGAAGAAGAAGAAGATGA
The DNA here is from genome assembly GCA_028751875.1 of Rapana venosa. NCBI lineage: Eukaryota > Metazoa > Mollusca > Gastropoda > Neogastropoda > Muricidae > Rapana > Rapana venosa. The sequence goes on along the minus strand of CM054159.1, from coordinate 46,514,117 downwards.
AGAAGAAGAAGAAGAAGAAGAAAAAGAAGAGATTGAAGAAGACAGACCAAAGTGATGCACACTGAACCACAAGTTTCTCTTTTATACACACAAACTTTTGCAACCCCCTACCCTCCACCCCCCCCACCCCCCCCCCCCACAAAGACGTATGTGCGCGCCCGTCAATCTGATTCACTAAGAATGATCAACTGGTAATGAGTTTTTAATCACAAAATCGAAATGATCGCGGAATAAAAGTTTCCTAAGCTCTTGTTCTTGCTCTCAAGGTCCCATAGCTCTTCCCGAGGGAAAGAGTTCTTGGAACTCTGCATCCTGTTTGGACCCGAAACTTTCCCCCCATCCATTAGACCATGAATGGTGGTCTGGGCGCTAGTCTTTCGGATGAGACGATAAACCGAGGTCCCATACGTAACACAAAATTATTCAGCGCACGTAAAATAACCCACGGAAACAAGAGAGTTGTCCCTGGCAAAATTCTTAGAAAAAAAGCCACTCTGATAGGGAAACAAGTACAGTTGCAGACAAAAAAATCAAAAAAGGATGGCACTGCTCCTGTGGCGACGTGCTCTCCCCCGGGAGAGCAGCCCGAATTTTACGCAGAGAAATCTTGTGACTTAAAGTGGTATAAATAAATAAATAAATAAATAAAAAGCGTGGCTGCCGTCATTTATTTCTCCTGAATTTTGCAGCAGTGGTGTCTCGTAGGGCTCTTGCATAGGGGTCTGTATTACGCCCACAGTGTTACAGCACACGTTCACAGTATCACTCACGAGACCCTTACTTCGCTCACCCAGACTTTGACCAGCACATAAAATGAACAAGTGAGCACAGATTTATTACAACAGTGGTAATACATTTGTAAAAGCTAAGGCTCAATACCAATAGCCCTTAATTTTTGCAAGCAAAAGATTCTTGATTTTACAATCAATTTTGTTGGTGAATGTTTTCAACGTGTTGGTGAAAGATTAGAGTCCTATCTAAGATAGTACCTAAAATATTTGATCAAATATTTAATTTACCCTCTCTACCATGACATCATCAAACAGGAGATGTTTGCCAGGTTGTGGGGTTTTGAGAAAATCTGTAAACATTCCTTTTGCTTTACAAAAAAAAGCCTCTGATTCGGTGGTCCCAGTTGCTCTGGTCTCATGGTGACCTCAGATTCGGTTTGCCCATACACTTCTGTGCCTGTGATGAGTTTGTGTCAAAGCGTTTGAGGTTAAAGGATCGCGAGGGACGGTCGTTGAAGGAACGTTGTGGTGGCTTGCCACCTCGGGTGGGAAACTCACTCAGTCTGGCTCCGCGACTGAGCTTACGCTGTCGTTGGTAGGGGGCTTAGTAGGTGGTGTCCTGCGTATGTTAGCTCAGAACAGGCACCACTGAACACCACCAAAGTGACCCAGCAGCAGTGCAGGGCTCCTCTGGCTGGTGACCCTCCGGCGGCCTGAAAGTGATGGTCTCCCTGTGGACTTCCGACCTTCAGGACGAGACATAACAAATCTGGGTATGGCTGTGGCGGGGAGATTGGAATGAGCGGTGTGGGGGCAGTAAGGACGGGGGACGTCACAGAAGATGAGGCAGCAAAAAACAAAAAAAACCTCATTTCTTTTGCTTTTGCAACATTGATATTTAAACAGTGTTCTTACACCGGAACAGATTTTTTTGCACTTTACCAGAATGCGTAGAACAACAAGCCGACAAATCTATAACAGCAGATTTATCAACTAGTTAATAACAGGGGTCATTTCAGATCCTCTACAATGAATCGAGTACAGGGTAAAGAGAACAGGGGACAGAATCGTTCATTGTGGTGCACCAGTGGAAGTGGAATGTTCTGAAGAGATCACTGACTGAAAATGAACAAACTAACAACTTGCTTTCACTAAAGCTTTGAAGATCCACAGAATCACTTTAGGATCAACTTATAAGTTAAGCAGTTTTATTGCCAAGAGGTGTGGCTGTGTTCTATTGATTGCTGATGAAAAATCAATGAAGAGTCCGTCTAAAATCACTTAATGTGAATAGACGTTAAACTGAAGATATCGATGAAGAGAATGAAAACAAAGGACCAAGGTTTATTTAAGTAAAAGAAAGTATTGTGTAAGAGAATGAGAATGGCATTTCCTATGCTTCTGTAGGATTCATATGCAAACTGAAGGGGGTCATTATGTTGATTACTGAAGGGCATAAAGTGGCGGAGAACAAGCTTTTCAAGACATTTCATAGCTACTGAAGTCAGAGTCCTTTTCAATACAACAGGAAACAGCAGTACAGGGGTCTTCCAGATAGTAGGCATATCACGTTCTTTGAGAGACCAATGAATTAAACAGTTTACAGTGCATTTAAGACACTTTAGGGACACACGTTTGCAATAGCCTGCCACAAACTGTCTGCTTTCATTGCCTTCTTGTCAGTCAGTTTCTAGAATTGCTTCTCAATACTTTTCCCATTGATCCTAAAGTCTTCACTGCTCCCATCATTTCCCTAAGCATGTAACATGACATGATTAAATTCTCTTTCCATGCCAACTTTTTCAAAGCCACAATAAAAGTCGTCAAGCCTGAATTTTGTTTGCATTAAAAAAACAACTAATCTGTGAAGTGATTAGAATTTATTCTTTTGTTTGCCACAATGATGATATCTAGTCCTTTCCAAACCTTTGGGTTCTCCCCAAGTCTGAATTCAACTATCTTTAATGGTGGGCAAAAACAGCCGCATATGCAAAGCCATTGGTAAGGCTGGGAGCTCTGGCAGCAGGAGTGTGTGTGTGTGAGTGTGAGAGAGAGAGAGGGAGAGAGACAATGACAATGACAAATTCTTTTATTTCGAGGATAATGAATAAGCACAGAGAGGAGAGAGAGAGAGAGAGAGAGAGAGAGAGAGAGAGAGAGAGAGAGAGAGAGAGAGAGAGAGAGAGAGAGAGAGAGAGAGAGGAGAGAGAGAATGACAAACAAAACCCAAAAGCCTTGGGCACAGATTGGGTTTTGATACTGTCTTGTATTTTTTGTTATTATATTTTTGTCTATTGTTGTTGTGGGTTTTGCCCTTGAGAGGTCAGTGAGATCGTGCAGTAGAGTGCCTTAGCTAATCACCACACCTGGGAATCACTGTGAGGCCGTGAGACACACAGTATGTCACACAGGTGTGCACGACTGTTTTCAGGTTCCTCACATTCAGGCAGCCACACTTTGGCCTCAGAGAATACTAGACCAATTATTGTACTCTGTATTATTGTCCAATAAGGCATTTTATTTTTGATACGCTAGTCAAGGTGATTTGCTTTGTTTTGTTTTGTTTTGTTTTTTTTGTTTTTTGTGCTTTTTTGTTTTGTTTTTTGTTTGTTTGGTTGTTGTTGTTGCTGTTCTTGTTCTCGTTGTTCTTGTTTTGTTTTGTTTGTTGTTTGTTGTTATTGTGATGGTTTTTTGTTGTTTTTTGTTTGTTTGTTTGTTGTTGTTGTGTTTTTTTTTTGGGGAGGGATCCTCGGCTAGTTTCATGGAGGGTGAGGCTTTTTACGCAAGCGACCGTTCACCCACCATGAACAGTATTCCCATTCCAGTTTGGGGGGTGATGTCTAAGCAGACACCAGTACGCATACATTTGTTTTGTTTTTTTGTTGATGTTGTTTTTAAAATGTCATCCGTTCTTACCGGTACGCGTTGACTTACTCTTCTGCAAGGCGGAACAGGTTTTAATGTGCGTGCAAGATGTCCTGGCCTGCAATCGCCCTCGGGATCACGATTTATAGTCACATCGAAAGGACTTTCTAGGGAGTGGAGTCAGTACTGATGTAACTCCAAGAGAAAAATATACTCAAAAGGTCACCTTCGCGCTGGCTTGAACTCGGGCCGTCAGATCACGACTTAATGCTCTGTCCACTGAGCTACCCCGCCTTTGTGCGGCACAGTATGAAACGAGAGCGATGTACGACTGTGTTCAAGTACCTCACCGTATAGGCAGCCATACTCCGGCTGCATAACTCTGCGTTAGTGCCCAAACCGGTCCTTTCAGCTTCTGGTAGGCCGGCTAAGACTAGACATGGTGATTGATATCCTTCTCCTTGTCCCAGTCTCTGGTCTGTGCTGGTGTGGGGTTGTGTGTCTATCGTCTATGTATGCTTGGCTTGTGTCTGGTTTGGGGGCAGGAATGTATTGCATCAGCCTGGAGACACACTGTGAACACGTGGAATGTAATACATACATACACCCAGCCTTCTGTCGGCACTCTGCCAGATCAAGTTGCCAACACAGAGGGAGAGAGAGAGAGGGAGAGAGAGAGAGAGAGAGAGGGGGGGGGGGGGGGGGTGGAGGGGGGAGGGGGGGAAGGGAGAGAGAGAGAGGTGGTTCCAATGTTATGTTTGCAAACATTCAGAAGGTCAGGTTGTCTTGGGAGTTTCGTTTCCAATGTACTCATACAGACAGACAGACAGACAGGCAGACAGACGACAACACACACACACACACACATATATATATATATATATATATATATATATATATATATATATATATATATATATATATATAGAATAGAGAGAGGAGAGAGGAGAGAGAGAGAGAGAGAGAGAGAGAGAGAGAGAGAGAGAGAGAGAAGAGGGGAGGGGGGAGGAGGGGGAGGGGGAGAGAGAATTTCTCTGTTTTGAATTAACGTAAGAAAGAAATGAACGTTGAAGTGAATGATGAAACTCAATAATTACACAGTTGAGTGTGTGTGTGTGTGTGTGTGTGTGTGTGTGTGTGTGTGTGTGTGTGTGTGTGTGTGTGTGTTGTGTGCGCACACACACATACAAAAAAATCCCACACACACTCACACATACACGCACACAGAGACACTCTCACACACAAACACTCACACACACTCACAACTCACACACTCACACCACCACACACACACACACACACACACACACACAACACACACACACACCACACACACACACACCACACACACACACCCCACGCTACAGCAGTACAGGTAGACAGACCTATTGCATCAGCAAAGGAGAGTAGAGAGAGGGACTGCAGCCAACAAGCACTGGGGAAAACAGTGTACCCGTTCTGTCCACTCTGGTTGGTTGCCTTGTTGCTAACTTATATAAATATATAGCCTGGTAGGAGTCGAGGAGGCCATTGTGTGCCGGTGGGAACAGATGACAGAATTAACAAAACCGCATACACACGGGGACTAGATGTAAACAAACACATAAGTGCTTATTCCATTATCCTCGATATAAAAGTATAAAATAACAAATAATAAATACATAAAACCACACCTACACTCTCTCTCTCTCACAAACACACAACCACACACTCACAACACACTCACACACACAAACACTCACAGCACACGCACATCTAACACTAACACACACACTCACTCACACACGCACACACACTCACTCACACATACACACTCACACACTTCACACATCACACACCTCACACACACAAACACTCACTACACACACACACACACACACCACACACTCACACACACATTTCACACACACACAACACACACACACCAACACACACAACACACACACCACACACACACACACACACACAACACACACTACACACCACACACCCACACACACACCACACACACACACACACACAAAACACCACACACACTATACACACCACACATACACACCACACACACTCACACACACTCACACACACACCACACACACACACCACACACACTCCACACAATCACACACACACTCTCTCCACACAACACTCACACACACCCACACCACACACCACACACACACACTCACACACACACTCACACACATCCACACACACTCTCTCCCACACACAACACTCACACACACCACACACACACACCACACACACACACACACACACACACACACACACCCACGCTACAGCAGTACAGGTAGACAGACCTATTGCATCAGCAAAGGAGAGTAGAGAGAGGGACTACAGCCAACAAGCACTGGGGAAAACAGTGTACCCGTTCTGTCCACTATGGTTGCCTTGTTGCTAACTGATATTATAATTATATATAATTATAGCCTAGTAGGAGTCGCGTGCGCCCACGCGCATGTTTCGTGTGTGTGTGTGTGTGTGGGGGGGGGGGGGGTGTTTGTGTCTTGTAGTGTGTCTTCATTTACGTTTTTACTAAGTGATATAGACGAAAAGTGTTTGTATGTGTTGTGTGTGTGTGTGTGTGGGGGGGGGGGGTGGGGGGGGGGGGTGTTTGTGTCTTTGTATGTGTGTCTTCATATTTAAAGAGCGTTCACAAAGTGATATTAGCGAAAAGTGTTTGTATGTGTGTGTGTGTGTGTGTGTGTGTGTGTGTGTGAGTGTGTGTGTAGTGTGTGTGTGTGTGGTAGCGAGACAGAGTGTGTGAGCGGTGTGTGGTGTGGTGTGATTTGACGAGAAGGATATGTGTATGGAGACAGGGATGAGAGCGACAGAGACAGAGATAAGGAAGGAGACAGAGATAAAAGACAGAGATAAGGAAGGAGACAGAGATAGACAGAGATAAGGATAAGAGACAGAGATACAGAGATAGATGAGACAGAGAAAAGAAGGAGACAGAGATAAGGAAGGAGACAGAGATAGACAGAGACAGAGATAGGGGAACAGAGATAAGGAGGAGACAGAGATAGACAGAGATAAGGAAAGAGACAGAGATAGACAGAGACAGAGATAAGGAAAGAGACAGAGATAAGGAAGAGACAGAGATAGACAGAGACAGAGATAAGGAAAGAGACAGAGATAGACAGAGATAAGAAAAGAGACAGAGATAGACAGAGACAGAGATCAGGAAGGAGACAGAGATAGACAGAGACAGAGATAAGGAAGGAGACAGAGATAGACAGAGACAGAGATAAGGAAGGAGACAGAGATAGACAGAGATAGAGAGACAGAGATAAGGAAGGAGACAGAGATAAGAAAAAGAGACAGAGAAGACAGAAACAGAGATAAGGAAGGAGACAGAGATAGACAGAGAGAGATAAGGAAGAGACAGAGATAAGGAAAGAGAAGAGATGACAGAGACAGAGATAAGGAAGAGAACAGAGATAAGAAGAGAGACAGAGATAGACAGAACAGAGATAAGGAAGGAGACAGAGATAGACAGAGACAGAGATAAGGAGACAGAGATACACAGATAAGGATAGAGATAGACAGAGATAAGGAAAGAGACAGAGATAGACAGATAAGGAAGAAGACAGAGATAAACAGAGATAAGGCAAGAGACAGAGATAATTCAGACTGAAACAGAAACACAGACACAGAGAGACACGCGCATGGAAAGAAACAGAGAAGGAGAGAACAGAGATATAAAGAGAATAAGGGGGGAAAGAGAAGAAGACAGACAGAAATAGAGATAAAGACAAGAAGGGGGAGATAGAGAGACAGACATGCACAAAGAAAGAAAGAAAGAAAAAAGATAGATAGAGAGATAGATAGATAGATAGATAGAGAGAGATAGATAGATAGAGATAGATAGATAGACAGACAGACAGACAGACAGACAGACAGAAGAGACAGAGAGAGATAGACAGAGAGAGATAGAGAGACAGAGAGAGAGAGAGATAGATAGAAAGAGAGAGAGAGATAGAGAGATAGATAGATAGATCGATAGATAGATGGATAGATATATAGATAGAGAGAGAGAGATAGACAGAAGAGAAGATAGAGAGAGATAGAGAGAGAGAGACAGACAGAGAGAGAGGGGGGGGGGAGGGAGTGGCTTTGGAGGCTTTGTTTGCAAACAGAAAGTGTTTTCACATTGCTGTCTCGGGGGGGAAGGTGGGTAGGGGGAATGGGTGGGGGGGGGGGGGGGGGGGGGGTACCAGGTCACCTTTCTCTCACTACTAAGAAGCTTATAAATTGCATGAATGGCTGGGTGGTCACAAAAAAGAATTCCTTTGGAAATAAGATCAAAGGGTATTTTTATGGCGGGAACAAAAGCCTTCAGAACTGTAAAAAAAAAAAAAAAAGAAAAAAAAAAGAAAAGAAAACTTTACTGTGGGGTTGGGGTGGGGAGGAGTGAGAGAGGGAGAGAAAGGTGTGTGTGTGTGTGGTGTGTGTGTGTGTGTGTGTGTGTGTGTGTGTGTGTGTGTGTGTGTGTGTGTTGTGTGTGTGTGAGAGAGAGAGAGAGAGAGAGAGGTAGAGAGAAAGGGTGAGAGAGAGAGAGAGAGAGAGAGAAGAGAGAGAGAGAGAGAGAGAGAGAAAGGGTGAGAGAGAGAGAGAGAGAGAGAGAGAGAGAGAGAGGAGAGAGAGAGAGAGAGAGAGGCAATGACAATGACAATGACAACTTTTTTTTAAATTTAGAGACAGACAGACAGACAGACAGACAGACAGATAGACAGACAGACAGCTACACAGTCAGAACTGACATGGATGATACAGTTTTAATCTGTGGATATGATAACTTATACGTTAAAATGCGCAGTATTTTTTTCTGATGGCATGCACCATCTTAGAATAAGCGTTCTTCCCGTAGAATTAATAAGAATCACATTAACAAAGAAACCTATCAAACATTAATTTAATTAAGATAAAAAATACAAAAGTTCAGAACAGATTTTCTGGCAATATTGGTTATTAATAGCAGCTCACTAAATACATAGTCCGATAAATAAAAAGAGAGAATATCAGAATTTTGAAATATCAGATAATGATTTATATATTTGCTCTTATTTGCTAAGGTCTACAATCAGTTATATTGGGTATTTTTTCACAATCAACTCTGTAATATAAAAAGTTATACTGGATATTTTGCCACTATTTGCTATGTAATATTTTTTAAAAGTTCTATTGGATATTTTGCCACTACTAGCTCAGTTCTGCAAGAAAAATATAGTGTATTTTTTCACATAATGTCAATAGTGACATGTGTCATAACTAGTATAAAAAAAAGAAACATAAGGAAAAAAGGAGGATGAGAAAAGGAAGAAAAGTGAGAAAAAAGATAAAGGAAAAGGAGGGGAAGAAAGAGTCAAAGAAGACAAAGGCAATCAACAATAGTGACAACAACAACAACAACAACAACAAGAAGAGTCAAACGCAGCAACAAAATACAACACCAACAACACGCACAACGTACAAACACCATCACCACTGTCCACCACCACCACCACCAGCAAGGACAACATCACCAACAACAATAACAACAATAACAAAACAACAATAGCAAAAACAACAACAACAACACCAACAAAACATAACAGCAACAACAAACAACAACATTGCCCAGTGTGCGTGTTACTAACAAACCCCCAAACATTCTATCTCCTGACACAATACTTAAGCCAGAGAATTCAAACATGGGACACAACAACACAACACACACACACACACACACACACACACACACACCACCACACACGAACACAAAAACACACACACACAACACACACACACACACAGACACACGACACACAAACACACACACACACACACACACAGACAAACACACACAACACACAAACACACACACAACACACACAACACACACACAAACACAACACACAGACACACACACACGCACGAACACACACACACACACACACACACACACACACACACACACACACACACACACACACACACAGACGCACACACACACATACGACACACACACATACACACACACACAACACACACACAACACACACACACACACACACACACACACACACACACACACACACACACACACGCACGCACGCACACAGACACACACACACACACACAGTGACCTACTTTCTCCAAAGTGGGCCTGATGACGAAAGATACATAGAGATCACCTACGCAGTCGGCTGTCACGCATGACAAAACGTGTGACTGACAGCTCGTGACTTTGCCCTTGTCCTCCAAACCCCCCACCCCCACCCTCCTCACTCCTCACTTCCCCCCTCTCTCCTCCATCCTTTCCTGTCTTCTCTTATCCTCCCTTACCCCTCTGAACTACTACCAAGACCAAAAAGCTTTTTCAGTGATATCGATGTGAGCAAAGTTACAAGATCTTAGTCAATATGTCTGTTATACTTTGAAAACGTTAGGTTCAGACTGTCCTCAGCCATGACAAGCTCTTAGAAATCTGAATCTTCCATTAATGGAGGAAACAATCCTCTGAAGTCGGAGTGTGGTTGCCTATAAGTATGTATGGTGAAGCATTCGAAATGAGTCAATCCTCTCTTTACACCCTGCGGGAATGCTGGGGGCTCTTTCAGTATAAATAGCATCCCCATCTCCTGGAAAATACGATGCAATACAATACAATACAATGCAATGCAATACAGTAAAATACAATACAATGCAGTACAATATAATCCAATGCAATATAAAATGATACAGTACAATGTAATACAAAACAATCGTCACCATGTGTCATAAGGTCAGAAAAAACCCATCAACCATAGTCTTACCATCCGGTTGCATTATCTTAAGAGTGTTCAGTGACAGTTTTAACTTTCCCCTGGAGTTAACATCAGTGCAGACTCCACTCTCCTGAAAAGTCCTTCCGATCAAGGAATAATTATAAACCGAGTCATATTATAGTCATAAAGTGAGGCCCCGTGCGCGAACGCACGCAGGACATCTTGCGCACACGTTAAATCCTGTCCCTCGCTTTTCGTAAGAGTGGGCCATTGTGTGCTGGTGGCAACAGATAATAATAATAACAATAATAATAAATGGAACTTATATAGCGCTGTATCTTGCACAGACAAATCAAAGCGCTTGCACTCAACTCATTCTTACACAGTCTAGCAAGTAATAGTTCTAACAAGTCCAAATGCACACACACACACACACACACACACACACACACACACACACACACACACACAGGTTATACACTTTGGCAAGGTGATGACAGAATTTACAAAACCGCATACACACGGGGACTGGATGTAAAAAACCCACATAAGTGGTTCATTTCTTTACCCTGGATATAAAAGAATAAAATAAAATGAAATATAAATAAATAAGTGACAGAGTGTGCTAGCAGAGAAAACTGTCAGTAAAGAAATGTAAGAAAATGCCTGAAGATTCACATAATTATCTGCGTTCATGTCCTGTCACTTTTTGACTTAATTCTAGCAGTTTATCCTAGATACTGCTTACATTTTGATTTTTTTTTTCACCAGTTCCCTTTATGCTTTCGTTATTGATTCAGATTTTAGCTGAATAAACAACGAACCCAACAGCCCAGTGGTCAAGATTGCCCCACTTTAATCCCATGGGTCCATGAAGTCGTGGTTCCTATCTTGGAGGTGTCTGGTGAATTAAGGGTGGGGAGTTTTGCTGTCTGTGAGGAGTTTTGCTGTCTGTGAGGAGTTTTGCTATCTGTGAGGAGTTTTGCTGTCTGTGAGGATATTTGCTGTCTGTGAGGAGTTTTGCTGTCTGTGAGGAGTTTTGCTATCTGCCAGGTCAACTTAAAGTACAGACTTGCCAGTGGCTTGATTCTATTCGTGTGTATGCACGTGCAGAGGATCAATTAGTAGTTATGCATGTTCAAGACCCAATAATTCATGTCAGCGTTCGGTGGGTTATGGAAACACGAACATACCCAGCATATACATCTCCGAAGTCGGACTGCAGCTACCTACATGGTGGGCAAAAACGGTTGCATACGCACAATCTCATCGTTGGTGAGCCTCGGAGCTCTAGCCGATGAATGAAAAATAAGAACAACAAAGCAAACAACCCATGCTGCCCCCGAAAAATACACACACACACACACACACACACACGCACACGCGCACACACACACACACACTGCCCCCCCCCCCCCCCCCAAACACACACAAACAAAAAACCCTCAACCAACCAACCAACCAAAATACACAAAACAAAACAAACACAACTCAATAAACGCTTAGTTATCTCTTTACAACGATCCAAGTCCATATTTTCTGTTTTGTATGTAAAGTAAACCAATCAGCCATGAACAGATTTCTTTGAAGGTTAGATAACTGATTTCTCCAACAGTTCAGTAAAAGAATTTTACACAATTGTTTCAGCACAGACTGACAGCTTCAGCTTGTTTAAAAATGTTCTCGTAGACTACAAATTTTATCAACTTTGTTTTAACAGTTTGTGTTTTTACATGACAGGTATGATGTGGGCTCTGTGGTCGGCAGAGCAATAAAGAGCAGGATTGGATTGGCTTGGAACTAAAATGGATGAAAAACCATGCGGGTTCATTCAATCTTTCACTTCGTCTATAACTTCTGTAAGTCTGAGCGTATAAAGACTTACATCAATTTCTTTACCATAATGCGTTGTATCATTAAACAGTTGATGCAAGGACAAAACATGGTAGATAAGATTGTTAATGCAGACTGAAAATAAAGTTGAACTTCAATTAAATCTCAACCATGTAGTACACCACCTCTAACTGGGATGGGAAAAGATACTCTTGATTCTCCACAAACTGCTCATCATCTTGAGCTTACAAAAAGGAAAGTCATTGGGTTTTGAATTAGTGAAGGCATACGTTATGCAGAGCAAGTTTTCTACGGAGAAGGGAATGATTAGTGATATCAAATGCTTAAGCAAAATCTACATAACCTGATCTGTTCTGTACTGTAACAGATGACATTTTGTATTTGAATTTTATTCCTCTATAAGATTACTTTGTACATCGCTGACAGTTTCTTTTGAATCAGCTTTTGTCAGGATAAAACCACCCTTGTAAAGTAAATTGCGCTTTCAAATCCAGTTTTAACTGCCATTTTAATAAAGTCAATAAACGTAAGAAAATCAAAGATCAAAGATCTTCAAGCTAAACTAATGGCAGTGGAGGGCGAAAGGGTTAGGGGTGGGTGTGGGTTGAGGTTCAGAATGGCCAAGCCTCTCCTTCCCATCCCTGTCTGTTTTTGTTGTGTCTGGAGTAATTGTTGCACAATCAAACTAAACCATGGTAGTGGTACGTTGACCTAATTAGAGCACTGGTTTCAACACACACAGCTTCATTCACTAAACCACACATATTCACATAATCATATAAACAGAGCACCAACAAGCCAAAATCTTGTAGTGTGCACAACGGAAATGATGACAGACAGCCTGCCAGACACAACAAAAACAGACAGGGATCTTGTAAGAGGGGCTTGGTCTTTTCCCACCCTCTACCCTTTCACCTTCCTCCTCTCCAATGGAAAAACATACCCCCCCCACCCCCCCACACACACACCCTTCCTAAAAAAAAACATGCAGTGACGCACTTGGAACTTAACCCCCTCAAATCCAGCCAAGACTGCACTCCCCACACCCTGCCACTATTGTATAACATTCTGTCAATGACCGACTTTCAGACACTCTGACATTCACACACCCTGAACCTTTATTATTAATTTTGCACGAAAGTTCACAGGCAGGCCACTGCTCTAAACATGAAAGGGACACCTGAAAACGACAATGTAAAACTGATAGCCAGAAAATGTGCTGAGAAGGTAAGGGAAAAAGTCTTTAAAAAAAATTAGGAAGTTTTTGTTTGATGGCAGTCTTAGCTATGTGGTCAATGCACTAGTGTGACCCCACTACTGTAGGGAGCTGACCAAGTAGTCAGTCGGTTTTGTTTTTGGAGCTTTTACTTATTTTCTTTCTGCTTATACTTATTTTCCTGCTAGCTTTTTTAAAAAATCTAATGAGTCACTGGATACCACACTCAAGAGCACTTCGGCAAAGTGGCCCTTAACCTATGTCGTTTGCATGGCAAAATGTCTATCACTGCAAATAAATTCACTTTGTACTCTACAGCTTTGTCCATTTTTTTTGTCTTGTCTCTGTCTCTCCATCTATCTTGCTCTCTTGGCAGTTGGCTGAATACTTGCTTTAAAGCAAAGTTGTTGGATTCTGTGACATAGCCATACCAACATAGTTTTGTTTGTTTAATGATGTCAACAGATCTTCATACAGATGGATAAAATAATTATGCTGTCTGAGGGGATGGTGAACATGGCCACTAGAAATATTGTGTCTGTATTATATATATTGTCATCTCAGAATGGAGATAGAATACACCAGTCAGTTCAGAAGCCTGATTTTGTATTTCATACAGATGTTGTTGTCCTTTCATTAAATCAAAGTTTAAAAAAAAAAAAATTGAATACAAGCTTCAGTCAGGGCGAGTCCTCCGTGAGGATGCCAGGAGTCGTCAGTATGAAATGCATTCACACCTTCTGGAAATTCTGTGCGATGAATTCCCTCTTTTCTATCCCTCTCTGTATTTCTACCATAATCCTTTTCTTCCTGTCACACCCTTCTTGTCCCTTTTTTACCTTCTTGGCCATTCTCCTGCCCTTTTCAAGAAATAAATACAGATAAGGCTTTTCTCTCACACCACAGACAGACATGCACTGGGTCTAACTTGTCAGGCGTTTAACAGCAGTGCAATGCAGTTTCGCTCATGTGACAGAACAATAACAGTTGCTGTCTGAGTGTTGGGTGGAGAAGAAGTCAGGGCAGTGCTGTTGCTGCTTCTGTTGCCTGTGAGAGGATTCCTGTTGTTGATCCCTCACTGCTGATGGCACACCCCATCCAGGTCAGCGAACTGTTGAATAGTTGTAAAGTAAAAGTATGTTTTTTCGAGCCAGAAGGCCCATAGAGCCGGAGCTTATCCCGGTTTCTGTAGCGTTAAGCGAACTGATGGTTTTTCACCACCCCTGTGACAGGACGCTAGTCTGTCGCCAGATACTTCCCCAGCAGAGCTGGTACCCACTTGTACACCTGGGTGGAGTGAGGAAAATAGGAGTAAAGTGTCTTTCCCAAGGACACAACACCGAGCCGAGCGGGGATCAAACCCGCGACCTCTGGATCATGAGTTGACTGCCTAAACCACTCGACCAAGGTGCCTCCCTTGAATAGTTGTAGCCCACTAGATATTTATGTCAGTGCTGATAGTGCAATGGAGTTAAAGCTGGCCCGCAGCTTGGCCATGTTAGGGCTGATTTCTGTGTCATAATTATGCATCTTGTTGATACCTCCCTCCTCCTCTTCCCCCCTATCCCTCCCATCTTTTGGCAACTTGTGCTAGGTGTTGAGGTTTTGCTCCCTACCTACCAGGTCAGAATTGTTGTCTGTAAAGCAAAGATTTAAGACAGTTTTTTTTTCTCTAATGTTGATAGGGATGCATGACATGATCTTCAAAAATAGCAGTCATGTTGCGTTTAAAGATAGGCTGAAAGCGAGGGTAAAAGACATTACTAATGACCTTGCTTGACTAGAGCAGGAAAAGAAGCCAATGATGATGACCTTGTTTGACCTCAGTAGGAAAGAAAACAATACTAATGACCTTGCTTGACTAGAGCAGGAAAAAAACAATGCTGATGACCTTGTTTGACCTCAGTGGGAGAGAAAACAATACTAATGACCTTGCTTGACTAGAGCAGGAAAAAAACAATGCTGATGACCTTGCTTGACTAGAGCAGGAAAAAACAATGCTGATGACCTTCTTTGACCTCAGTGGGAAAGAAAACAATGCTGATGACCTTGTTTGACCTCAGTGGGAAAGACAACAATACTAATGACCCTGTTTGACCTCAGTGGGAAAGAAAAAAATACTAATAACCTTGTTTGACCTCAGTGGGAAAGAAAACAATACTAATGACCTTATTTGACCTCAGTGGGAAAGAACACAATACTAATGACCTTGTTTGACCTCAAGGGGAAATGAAAACAATACCGTTGACATTGTTTGACCTCAGTGGGAAAGAACACAATACTAATGACCTTGATTGACCTCAAGGGGAAATGAAAACAGTACTGATGACCTTGTTTGACCCCAGGGGAAATGAAAACAATAAATCGACCTAGTTTGACCCCAGGGAGAAAAACAACAATAGTAATGACTTGTTTGACCTATAAAAACCCAATACTTATGACCTTGTTTGACCTATAAAACACAATACTGATGACCTTGTTTGACCTATAAAAACCCAATACTGATGACCTTGTTTGACCTATAAAAACCCAATACTGATGACCTTGTTTGACCTATAAAAGCCCAATACTGATGACCTTGTTTGACCTATAAAAACCCAATACTGATGACCTTGTTTGACCTATAAAAACCCAATACTTATCACCTTGTTTGACCTATAAAAACCCAATACTTATTACCTTGTTTGACCTAAAAAAACCCAATACTGATGACCTTGTTTGACCTGAGGTACCGGTCATCCAGCCAGACAGACACAGAGACAGACACAGAGACAAAAAGTTTTGTTGGTTTGTACTCTCCAACCCTCTTCCACCACCTTACCCCACTCCAATGAACAAACACACACCTCCCCCAACTTCCTCCTTTCAAAGAAAAGCTGCATCAGTCCATCTGTTACCCCCCTCCCCTCTCCTCCCCTCTCCTCCCTCACCTTCATCTACACCTACCCCTTCACCTATCCCAAAGTCTGGTACACTGCTGGGGTACCAATGAAGACATGGCAACCAGCTCTGCCCCCGTATTCTCTACGCTATCTATAGAAACAAACTACAGACAAACATCCGCCTCCATTCTTGTATTTTCTATACAAAAAACTCAACTGCACTGACCCACCTTGAACTGGACCACTCACACAAAGCAGCACTCTACCTACACTCCTTACAACCATTATATAACGTTAGTGTCAATGCCCATCTTTTACACTCTCACGTCCACACAACCCCCCAAAAAGTTGTCACCTCTGCATGAAAACTCAAGATTTTGAACGTTTGAGACCACTGGCTTCACAAGGAGACCACTGGCTTCACAAGGAGACCACTGGCATCAACCTGAAAAGGATACTGAAACTTTAAAGAAAGAAAGAAGACATGCTAAGAAGACAAGAAAGAAAATCAAAATTTGAAAAAACCCTGAAGTCGGAATGCAGATGCCTTTATGATGGACCAAAACGGTGGTATACGCAAAAAATCTCAGCTTTGGTGAACCTGGTAGCTCTAGGCAAGGCATGGGAAAAAAACGTTAATAATCTCAGAAAAGAGATGAATTGATGGTCTATTCTCACTGTTAACTAGGCAGTCACCACACTGATGTTACTCTAATGGTTGAGCAAGGATAAATTAATGATTTTTTGTGTTATGGTTTAATAGTTTATGCATTTTTTTCTCCTTTTACTCTGCTTGGGCCCGATACTTTTCTCCCATCCATTAGACCACGAGTGGTGTTCTGGGCGCTAGTCATTCGGATGAGACAATAAACCGAGGTCCAGTGTGTTACTCAAAATTATTCAGCGCACGTTAAAGAACCCACGGCAACAAGAGAGTTGTCCCTGGCAAAATTCTTAGAAAAAAGCCACTCCGATAGGGAAAAAATACAGACACCCCCGAAAAAAAGGGTGGCGCTGCTCTTGTGGCGACCTGCTCTCCCTGAGGAGAGCAACCCGAATTCACGCAGAGAAATCTCGTGACTTAAAGCGGTATAAATAAACAAATAAATAAATAAATACAAATAAATAAAAATGGGAACCAAATCGCCCATGCTGCGTGTGTGACTCCTTTGACAAAGCTTGACTTCCTGCTGACAGTTTTCCTGTTCATGGCACTCTGTCCTCTGTTGTCCTCTGTTGCTGCCTGCCTATTCCTTGGTCTCTTTCACCAGCCTCAACAACAGAATACGCCCCCTTCTGCGCTTCCAGCCAAAAATAGCTGCATTGACGCAATAACATTTTTATGAGTTTCACCACCATGGGTCAGGCAGGACAAGCCTGCTTTCAACACACTTTGTTGTTGTTTATTGTATGCGCGCCTACTATCAGTATGGTGTCAATGCCCGATTTAATACAATCTCTGATATTCACACACACTCACACACACACTGATTATGCATACTATAAATTGAAGAATCAGAATGTTTTTGTTTACAACAGGCCATTGGCTTCAACATGTGAGCTTTTGAACATTCCCAATCTTTTGTCCATGAACATGTTCGTGGACAGTCATAGTAGAACTGTGACTGGCCATTGACTGGTGTTTTTATCAGCATTGTTTTTCATAACATATTAATTTTGTTAATGCCCTGGCGAGTTGTGGCTCATTGCCCGTCTATCCAGCCACCACTGTTGTCTGCAGAGATTAGACTAACTATAAATACACATCCAGTGCTAGAGACTCCAACCTAGGTTCTTCAGCAGTGTCAGTTAAAATGTGATTTCAAAACACTATCATTGAAAAAAATGTAGTAGATTATAGACTGGTGGTGAGGAACTCCAACCAAAGTATGGAACAGCTCTGAACAACAACAAAATGACCACAATACTTGTGTCTACTTGCAGCTGTAATCAGAGCTCTGGCAGGAGTACTTCTCTCTCAATGGATATTTTCCTAGACACACTGATGACCTCCCCACTCCCCACCCCCGAAAAAAATAACAACAAACATACAAACAAAAACAAGGAGCATAAACAAATATCAACTAACAAAAAAAAAACAGCAGCACAAAACCATTCCCAAACAAAAGTAAACAAACCAACTAAGCAATCACTAGGCGTGGTGGGGGTGCAGGGTGGTGTGGGGGGAAAACTGAACGGACCCATGCAGTCCCCATCAGTTCACCTCGCCACCCTTGCACTCCCACCAGAGCCAGAGGTAAAGGTAAAGGTGAGAGCTGTTCTTGGGTGTTCTCTAAGGTAAAAATAAAAACATTGCCAGAGCTGTACAAGGATGCTCTTCGTTAACAACAAAAAAGATACAGCCAGAACTGCACTTCCTCTTTATGTGTGTGTGTGTGTGTGTGGAGGGGGGGGGGGGGGTTGGAGGTACGCCCTAACAGCAACTACTGTTGGCTGCCATATGAGTGAAAATACCTTGCGCTGTCGTTTAGCGCCTGAGCGCATCCGATTTG
This sequence comes from Rapana venosa, assembly GCA_028751875.1. Classification (NCBI taxonomy): domain Eukaryota; kingdom Metazoa; phylum Mollusca; class Gastropoda; order Neogastropoda; family Muricidae; genus Rapana; species Rapana venosa. The sequence goes on along the minus strand of CM054159.1, from coordinate 46,495,283 downwards.
GGCCTGGGAGAGAATTGTTATTTTTGTTATGTCTTCCTGGAATCCTGGAAAAACAACAGCAGGATAATAGACAAGGAAGGCAACAAACAAACAAGAAAGGAGGCGACGGGAAGAAAATGAACAAGGCAGAAACAAAGAGACAAAGAGAGGGAAGGAAAAAAGGAATTCGTAACGCCGCAGAACTGTTATGTTGCCGTCCTACACATGATATAGTTATATGAACACTTAAGAGTTTGCAGAAGGTGGGGATGCTACTACAATGTTATGCTGACAGGCTCCTAGCACCCCAACAGGAAAGACCTGTACTAGGCTGCTCCTTTGCTTCAGCCTCGCCCTTTCTTCCCAGTTTGACGAAAAAATCAACTGAATGTCAAAGTCCTTCGGATCAAACTATAAACCGAGGCCCGTGTGCGAACGCATGCAGAACATCTTGCCCACGCGTTAAATCCTGTTCCGCTTTTCGAAAGAGTAGGCCATTGTGTGCCGGTTGGGACAGATGACAAAATTTACAAAACTGCATACACACGGGGACTGGATGAAAAAAAGCACATGAGTGCTTATTCCATTATCCTCGATATAAAACAATAAATATCAATAAATTAATAAATAAACAAGTAAGGTCATGACAGTACAGTCAGCCTGGAAGGGAATCGCTCTGACAGCCCCAAAGTGGGGACATTAAGTCGATCCTAACAAACTATCACATGTTTTGGCCCAGGCCAAAAGTTTTCTCAGTCACTGACGTAAGCTAAATATCAGTGCTTACATCAGACTGTTGTTACGATGTTAAATGTTATGTTAGAGACTGTCTTTAGATATGTCAAGCTCTTAGTTTAACAACCTGCATTCTCCTCTAAAGAAGAATCAAATAATCCTCTGAAGTCGGAGTACGACTGCCTATATGGTGATTATTTGAAAAATCATACAAGAAAACTTTCAATCCAGTGTGTAGTTTCAATCTCAAGCATAAGTAGCTAGAACTCCCATGTTCTACAGCTGTGACAGTAGGGTAGCATCTGACTGCTGAGAGGCGTGCAACAAGGCCTGATTTGTGTTATTGGCTGAACTCTCACACAGGCAGGAACACTTCCCCGTAGCGATGTCGACGTCCTGTCAGTATGGAGAGCATGCCCACCTTCTGGGAATTCTGTGCTAAGAATTCCCCCTTTCCTTTCCCTCTCTTTGTTTTCCGTCTTGTTCTGTTTCTTCCTGTCACCCCCTCTTGTCTTTCTGCTGTCCTGGTCCGCCATTCTCCTGCTTCCCCCAAAGACAGACTTCAGATACAACAGTTCTCTCCCAAGCCCAGGTCGGATGCACTCGGCCTGACTTGTCAGGCGTTTAAGGGTAGCGCAATATATCTTCGCTCATATAACAGACAACAATAGTTGCTATCTGAGCGTTCGAAGAAGAAGAAGAAAACAGGGAAACAAAAACTATCATTTATGGAGTGAGCTTCATTGAGATTAAAAAGAAAGCTTTAACATTGAAAAAAACAAACCACCTGGTCGTTGGTAGCTTCCAAACGTTTGATAGGATTGTCCTAAGGTTACTCTCTTGTCTTTTTCTTCACAATGTGTTAACTCAGTAAGCACAGCAGTGAAATTACCTACATTTTAATGGAGAAAAAAAATCAGTCACTCAATCAAAAACTGCTTGGGGTTATATAAACACAAAAATGACAAATTAGTTAGAAAAGAAAGTGATTGTTGAAGATAATTTTGCAAAGCCGTTCTGCTTTTTTTCCGAAGAGTAGGCCAAGGCGTGCTGGAAGAAACATGGCAAAATATAAACAACAAAAATAATAACAACCCTCCTGCAAGCTGTGTCATGCCTAGATACTATCCCCGAAGTCGGAATGCGGCTACTCTTAATGTACAGCCCCCCCCCCCCCCCCCCCCCCCCCCCCGTGGGGATGCAGGGATTCTATCAGTATGAATAGCATCCCCACTTTGTGGAAATTCTGGGCCAGGAACTCCCTCTTTTCTATCCCTCTCTTTCTTTCTGCCTTGTTCCTTTTCTTCCTGTCACCTCCTCCTTGTCTATGTTCTAACTTCTTGGTCCATTCTCCTGCCTTTTGTTCAGAATAAATCGCTAAAAAACAGCAAATCTCAAATGCCTACTTTAGAAACGCTGGGCCTGAACTTGTCAGGAGCTTTACGGCAGCGCTGCACATCTCTTGCTCATACGACAGACAACAACAGTTGCTGTCCGAGCGTCCGACAACGAAAAAGAAGTTTGCATATATATACAAATCCTTAACATTTGGTAAAACTAGGACCTATAGAAGAGTAACAAGACAAAAACAAATGTCACCGATGTCCACGATTCTTAAAATAAAATCGAACGCAAACTGTGCAGTGTAGAAATACGATATCTAGATTTCGGTTACACGTGTAATGCTCTGGGAGACATTAATAGATACATATTAACGGCATTAAGGATTTAGCGACCTCCCTCCCCCGCATGCACGCACGCACGCATGCATTCAACACATGCACGCATGCACTCCACACATGCACGCACACACACACGCAAGCACGCGCGCGCCACACACACACACACACACACACACACACACACTGTTTTCTAAGGCTGCATTGGGGCAATGAACTAGGCCGAATACCGACAGAAATAGCTCTGACATTTGTATCATTTTCAACCCCTCCTCCTGCTGTCTCTTAGTAAACAACATACAAGTCCATCCAAAAATGATAATAAACACATCTGAGTACAGGTAAACTTTCAGGCGTTCACACACACATACACACACACACATACATATACATACATTTATACACATACACATATACATACATACATACATACATACATACATACATACATACTTACACAAGACAACACATGTGTACGACTTTGTAAAAAAAAAAAGTAGACCTACCATTTGGAAATAAATAACTAAAGTTGACTTTGAATTTTTCACACACACACACACACAACACACACACACACACACAGACAAAAAGACAGAAACAGAGACTGACGGAGAGAGAGAGAGAGAGAGAGAGAGAGAGAGAGAGAGAGAGAGAGAGAGAAGAGAGAGAGAGAGAGAGAGAGAGAGAGAGAGAGAGAGAGAGTGAGTGAGTAGGGACAGACAGACTAAGAAGGGAAATAAAGAGGTTTATAGTGAATATTATGTTCACAAAACAAAATTCCTTTTTTTCTACATATAATTAGGTAACTTCATCATGCAAACGGGCTGGTTCGTGACGGGAATGGAAACCAAGTGCGTCACAGACAGATCAACTTGCATCACAGAACACACACACACACACACACACACACAACACACACACACACACATACACACACACACACACACACACAAACACACACACACACACACACATACACACAATACACACACACACACACAACACATACAACACACAACATACACACACATACACACACACTACACACACATACATACACACACATACACACACATACACACCATACACACACACACACAAACACACACACACACACACACAACACACACACACAAAACACACACACACTCACACAAAACACACACACACAACACACAACACACACACTCTGACTTGGACACAAACTATTAATAGGCTTTCCTGTGACCAGTCTTCTCCCCCATCTCCACCCTACCCCACCTCCCCTCTCTCTCTGTGTCTCTGTCTGTCTGTCTGTCTGTCTGTCTGTCTGTCTGTCTCTCTCTCTCTCTCTCTCTCTCTCTCTCTTCTCTCTCTATCTCTCTCTATTCTCCCTCTCTCTCTGTATTCTGTTCTGTCTCCGTGTATCTCTCTCTCCGTGTATTCTCTCTCTCTCTCTTTTCTCTCTCTCTCTCTCTCTCCATGTATTATCTCTCTCTCTCTCTCTCTCTCCTCTCTCTCTCTCTCCCCTCCCTGTATTCTCTCTCTCCCCCTCCATGTATTCTCTCTCTCCATGTATTCTCTCTCTCCCATTTCTCTCTCTCCTCTCCATGTCTCTCTCTCTCTCTCCAGTATTCCTCTCTCTCCATCTTTCTCTCTCTCCTCCTACTTCTCTCTCTCCTCCCCCTCTCCTCCCTCTCTCTCTCTACCTCTCTCTTCTCTCTCCTTACTTCTCTCCTCTCCCCATTATTCTCTCTCTCTCCTCTCTCCCACCGTTATTCTCTCTCTCTCCATCTCTCTCTCTCCTCTCTCTCTCTCTCTCTATCTCCTCTCCTCCGTTATTCTCTCTCTCTCTCTTCTCTCCTCTCTCTCTCTCCTCCTCTCTCTCTCTCTCTCTCATTCTCTCTCCTCTTTCTCTCCATGTATTCTCTCTCTCCTGATCTCTCTCTCTCTCCTCTCTCTCTCTCTCTCTCCTCCTCTCCTCTCTCTCTCTCTTTCTCTCTTCATGTATTCTCTCTCTCTCTCCATTTCCTCTCTCTCCTATCCCATGCTATTCTCTCTCCTCTCTCCATGTATTCTCTCTCTCTCCGTTCTTTTCTTCATCTCTCTCTCTGATTCTCTCTCTCCATGTATTCTCTCTCTCTCCATGTATTCTCTCTCTCTTCCCATGTATTCCTCTCTCTCCCATGTATCTCTCTCTCCTCTCCATTATTCTCTCTCTCCCCATGTATTCTCTCTCCTCTCTCCTCCATGTATTCTCTCTCTCCCATGTATTCTCTCTCTCTCCATGTATTCTCTCTCTCTCATCTCTCTCTCTCTCCTCTCTCTCCATGTATTCTCTCTCTCTCTCCATGATTCTCTCTCTCCATGTATTCTCTCTCTCTCTCTCTCTCTCTCCATGTTCTCAATCTCTCTCCATGTATTCTCTCTCTCTCTCTCTCCATGTATTCTCTCTCTCCATGTATTCTCTCTCTCCTCTCTCTCTCTCCTCTCCTCTCTCTCATCTCTCTCTCTCTCTAACTCTCCATGTATTCTCTCTCTCTCTCTCTCCTCTCTTCTCTCTCTCTCTCTTCTCTCTCCTCTCTCCTCTCTCTCTCTCTTCTCATCTTATTCTCTCTTTCATCTCCATGTATTCCTCTTCCTGTCTTTCTCTTCCTCATGTATTTTCTCTCTCTCTCCATGTATTCTCTCTCTCTCATCCATGTATTCTCTCTCTCTCCATGTATTCTCTCTCTCTCCATGTATTCTCTCTCTCTCTTCTCTCTCTCTCCTCTCTCTCCTCTCCATGTATTCTCTCTCCTCCATGTATTCTTTCTCTCCATGTATTTTTTTCTCTCTCTCCCATGTTTCTCTTTCTCTCTCTCTCCCATGTATTCTCTCTCCGCGTTATTCTCTCTCTCTCTCCGCGTGTTCTCTCTCTCTCTATCTCTCTCTCTCTCTCTCTCTCTCTCTCTCTCTCTCCTCTCTCTCTCTCTCTCTCCACTCCCCTCTCCTCTCTCTCTCTCCGCGTATTCTCTCTCTCTCTTTCTCTCTCTGTATGTCTCTCTCTTTCTCCTTCTCTCTCTCTCTCTCCTCTCTCTCTCTCTCTCTCTCTCTCCTCTCATCTCTCTCTCTCCTCTGTGTATTTCTCTCTCTCTCTCTCTTTCTCTCTCTCTCTGTATTCTCGCTCTCTCTCTCTCTCTGTATTTCTCTCTCTCTCTGTCTCTCTCTCTCTCTCTGTATTTCTCTCTCTCTCTCTCCTGTCTCTCTCTCTCTCTGTATTTCTCTCTCTCTCTCTCTGTATTTCTCTCTCTCTCTCTGTATTTCTCTCTCTCATCTCTTCTCTCTCTCTCTCTCTGTATTTCTCTCTCTCTCTTTGTATTTCTCTCTCTCTCTCTCTCTCTCTCTCTCTCTCTCTCTGTATCTCTCATCTCTCTCTCTCTCTCTCTCCTTCTCCCCTCTCTCTTGTATTCTCTCTCTCTCTGTATTTCTCTCTCTATCTCTGTATTTTCTCTCTCTCTCTCTCTCTCTCTCTCCTCTGTATTCCTCTCTCTCTTCTGTATTTTCTCTCTCTCTCTGTATTTCTTTTTCTTTCTCTCTCTCTCATCTCTCTCTTGTATTTTTCTCTCTCTCTCTCTCCCCTCTCTCTCTCTCTCTCTCTCTCTCTCTCTCTCTCTCCTCTGTATTTGCACGCTTGTTGGAAATATGTTTTCTGAATTGATTTTGTATGTTTTACTAGAATGATTGTGTGTGCTGTTGTTTTTTCCCCTTCAAATATGGCCAAGGCCTTTTGAATAAACTATTGCATTCTTTCTCTCTCTCTCTCATCTCTCTCTCTCTCTCTCTCTCTCTCTCTCTCTCTTTCTCTCTCTTCTCTCTCCTCTCTCTCTCTCTCTCTCTCTCTCTCTCATGTGCGGGGGACATTTCCGGCAGTTGAAATGTAAACAGCTAGTGACTGAAGCTCCGGATTTAAATGTGAATTTTGCGTTCCTGTGCCTTTACCTGAGTTTGTAAAGTGACTGGCAGACATCATGCCAGAGGTGGCTTTAAGTCTCAGGGCCATGTGTGGCTGCTTTGTGGCCACCTTCAGGGCATTCATGTCTCGATGTGCAGTGCTTAGAAAAGCATTGTATATTCCGACATTGAAGTTGGGCAGGCTGCATGACGGTGTTACTATGGTGGGTTTCCTCCTCGCCTATTTGTACCTAGGCGTTTTTCTGCATCGGTGCGGCGATGTGGAGCTGAACTCTGGACTTGGATCCAGTGGAAGGAAGGACAGTCTGCGCCAAACCCAGCTGAACTCTGGTGCTGGTTCTGCTTCATCGTCGCCTAAAAGGACAAGTCGGAGCCTACGATGAGGGACGTGACAGCAAACCTGCAGGAGCTGACCTCCATGTTTAAAGAACTGAAGGAAGAGGTGAGACAAGTCAAAGAGACATGTTCTGGAATTCTAAGTGAAATGGCATACTTGAAAGAGACTGTTACTAAACTGAAACAGGAAAACAAAAGACTGAAAGAACAAAACAAGAAATTGTGTGAACAAGTGGAAAAACTGGAATTAAAGACTGATGACTTGGAGGGGCATACCAAAAGAAACAACATCCTTTTCTATGGCATACAGAGACTTGACGATGAAACTCGTGACGACTGTAAAGGACTGGTCAAAGACTTGATGACTAACAAATTAGGACTGAGTAGAGACATAGAGTTTGACAGGATCCACCGTCTTAACAGGAACCCTAACTCCCCTATCATAGGGAGATGCACATTCCACAGGGATAAGGAAATGGTTCTGAAGGCTAAACACAAACTCCGTGGAAGCAATGTCTTCATTGGAGAAGACTTCACCCCACGTGTGTGTGAAATTAGGAGGAAACTTGTTCCTCACTTAAAGGATGCCAGGAAAGATGGGAAAAGAGCTTTTATGGTATTTGATCATTTGGTTATCAATGGTGAGAATTCTATCTGGACGAAAGTCCAATTCTTGCCAGTACGGCTTAGCACTCTGGCTGGCCTGCTTCAGAACTTAGCGCATGTTGCACTGTCTGCCTCTGTATTTTGTCTACAATTACTATTTCTCAGTCAGAGGGAGCAAATGAAAATCAGTCACCGCCTACATTAAATTTTGCCCCCTCTCCTTCACGTGCAAACTGCACTGAATTTCGTCCTGGGCTTGTCACACAGGCTGCTGACATGGTAACTGTGTCAACGTTGCCAGCTGACATCAATGCTCACGACAAGTGTGTGAATCTTGCTATTGAAATTCAAAGTTAAATGCAGGAGTAAGAAATGCTATATGCACAAAAAGGTTCTGATCACGATAGGCTGTGTGTGTGGGTGTGTGCGTGCGTGTTGCGAGCGTAGCACAGAGAGAGAGAGAGAGAGAGAGAGAGAGAGAGAGAGAGAGAGAGAAGGAGGAGAGAGAGAGAGAGAGATCGATCGATCGATCGATCGATCGATCGATCGATCAAAATCACGATTAAACCTATGTTGCGCTTACTGTCGGCATTGGAATGTCGATGGATTGATGTCAAGGATAACTGACAAAAAATGTTTTGTTATATTATGATGTTTGTTACCAGATACTGTGTGAACAGTTTTGCAGGAAATTTCCAGTTGAATATGTTTTTGTTGCTATTGCTTTTTCTTACAGCTATACAGTGTATCATACACCATTCAGTTCACTAACAAAGGAAGGTTAAGGAGGAACTTTTAGAGTATATTAAAGGAATAAAACTTCACTGATAAAATGTTATCATGTTCGTCATATCAAAAGGTCATGTAGGTTTGGCAAAGGATGTATCATGTATTGGTGTTTACTTACTGTCAGAAAATTCGTCATTTCACTTTGATAGTGGTATGCTTACATCTGAAGTAGATTTGCAGTTAAGACGTATGAGTGTTCAAATGTGCCTGTATTGATGAAAGAAGATTTCAAAAAATGGACTTCAAACATCGTCTCAGATATCGTCTCAGATATCGTCTCAGATATCGTAGAAAAATGTGTTCATTGTGTTAGTATTGCAGGCACGTGATGTTTTGGTTATGGATGCTCCGAGGTTTACGTGATATAGAAGCATGGCAAATATATGATAAACAATTATGTGCATCAGTCTGAATGTATGTATTCTAACTTGGTAAATGTGCTGGTGAAGATCATGGTCGTTTTGTGTATATCAGACACAGGTAAAAGTGTAATTATTTTATTTTGTTATCTACTTATTTGTATACAGCTAATAGATAACACAACTGGAATGCATCTAATCAAAACTGAAGATTTCTTTTTTTCAGTTTACTTAAACTATTTCCTGTCAACAATATTTTGTGCTTTATGCTAATCTACATATTGAAAGTGACATGTTTACAGATTAAGATTTGAAACACCTGGCCACTGTTTGGCTTTGAAACCGGTGTATTGTACCCCCTTCAGTAAGGGGCCATGGCCTATACCGAATAAACATTTCGAGTTCGAGTTCGAGTTCTCTCTGTATTTCTCTCTCTCTCTCTCTCTCTCTCTTCTCTCTCTCTCTCTCTCTCTCTCTCTCTCTCTCTCTCTCTCTCTCTCTCCCTCTCTCTCTCTCCTCTGTATTTCTCTCTCTCTCTATTTCTCTCTCTCTCTCTGCCTCTTCGTATTTCTCTCTCTCTCTCTCTCTCTCTCTCTCTCTCTCTCTCTCTCTCTCTCTCTCTTCTCTCTCTCCGTTCTTTCTCTCTCTGCGTTCTCAAACGTCATTTACCTCAGTGTCTCCCTCACTACTATATTCCTACCTCCAACCCTCCCATACCCCCCCCCCCCCACACCCCTCTCCTTAATGGTTTCTCTGACGTGGTCTGGTCATTGTTTTGTTGTTTTTTTCTATAAGCACTGGCAGCCCTGCTGTGTGACGGAGCTGACCATAGCTCTGGGGGTAATTGCCATCCCTCACTTACTTCACTCCCTTCCTCTCTAGCCGCGCTGTCGAGTTTGTTGCATTCACGCACGCGTGGTTGAACACAAAACAAACAAGGAATGGAGTGTATACGTGTGTATGCACGAACGCACTCACACACGTAAGCATGCCATGACGTGGGTCACAAACGCACAATAGTTGTATGGAGGCTACTTGGATAAGCAGGTCGGTTGGGCTTTACGTCTTTCTGGGTTTCCCCATGTGGGACATTTTTTGATGATGCTCTGGAAACTGGATAAGCTTGTGGCTTTTAGTTTTTATAGGCCAAGGTCTTGTGAACAGGGGAAAAAAGAAAGACAAACCCATGAAGATCTGTCTTTACTCGCATACAGAAACATCACTGAATCCTGTGGCATGAGAATCCATGAAGTCAGCAGGGCAGTACAGCAAAGACAGGAGGGGACGGAGAAGGAGGATCATGTCACCATCATTGGTTGCAGTGGCTAACATCAAACTCGGTGATAGGTGAGACAGAGACATGGCACTCACAATCATACTCACAGAATCATAACAATCCGAATATGAAGAGACTTGCAAAGGAAAACAAAATAACAGGTGGCACAGCTCTTGTGGCTACACGCTCTGCTTTTAGGTCAGCACTAGCAGTTTCGTGTCGTGAAATATGCTGTGACTGGAAGTTGTTTACAATAGAAGTGAACTCAAATTGAAAACGTTTGACACACACTCATGTGCGTGCACAGATTTTTTGTTAAGGGGTAAGTAAAGACATTAGTATAAAGACAATCACCAACACAGAATTTCACCTTTTAGCAAATCAGAAGCAAAAAGATCATCAACAGATATCAGAGAGAAAAGTCGACACAAGCCTGAATAAGATCTCGAAGATTAGAAGAACACACACACACACACACACACACACACACACACACACACACACACACACACACAGATACATACATACATAGAGAGAGCGAGAGAGCGAGAGAGAGAGAGGAGAGAGAGAGAGAGAGAGAGAGAGAGAGAGAGAGAGAGAGAGAGAGAGATTCATGGGACCAATAACTACTGGGATTTTTACTAAATAATGGTTTTTTTATTTTGCAAAATCATCTATAATCTAATATTCCTGAATGTCTATAATTTCTCTTTCACACGGAAAAACTGTTTTGAGTTATGAGGTAAGTTTCCGAGATAGTTTTTCTTGTTCAAAATCGCGACTTGGAACCATTCAGAGCTTGTTGTTATTGTTGTTGTTGTATTTGGTATTTGTTGTTGTTGTTGTTGTTGTTGTGCGTTCCCCAGCTTAACACCCTGGGGGTGACCCAGAACATGCACTCTGACTCACTCACTCATCCCACCTGGGAATCACTGTGAGATAGGAAGTAGAACGGATGAGAAGTTTTGCGTGTATGACTCTTTTCAAGTACTTCGCCACATAGGCAGCCATAGTCCGACTACAGAGGATTTTTCTCTTTAATGGAGAGTGTAGGTTGTTATGGTAAGAGCTTGTCATAGCTGAATGCCAATCTCCACACAACAGTTTACAACATAAGAACGTTTAAGTGTAGGCCTTGGCAATTAGCTGACATAAGTTACTGACAAAGCTTTTGGCCTGGGCCAGATTCTAAGATTCAAAGTGAATAATAAGCCACAAGGTGCCAGAGTTGAATGATGAAGTCACTCAGTCTCCCTCCGTCAAATATATACTTCATGTTTGGTAAATAAATCATAAATAGTTTGTTTTTGCTTTTGCTTTCGTATGTCTTATATCACTATTTTGTGAACAGAGATGAAATTTAAGATCTCTCTCTCTCTCTCTCTCTCTCTCTCTCTCTCTCTCTCTCTCTCTCTCTCTCTCTCTCTGTCCCTCTCTGGTTATCCTAAGTCATATTTTTGTAGCTGACTTTTTGTTATACAGTAACATGTTGTCGTTACTATTGCTTTTACCCCCACCAAAACACTAAGCAGTTTGGCAACCCCCTTCATGTATGGGCCAATGGCCTTTTTGTAAATAAATCCTTCGAAATCCTTCGAGTTCTCTCTCCTCTCTCTCTCTCTCTCTCTCTCTCGCCTCTTTTCTCTCTTCTCTCTCTCTCTCTCTCTCTCTCTCTCTCTCTCTCTCTCTCTCTCTCTCCTCTCTCTCTCTCTCTCTCTTCTATCTATCTATCTATCTATCTATCTTCCCATCTTTTACACTCCCTCCCCGACCTCCACCCTCCCCCATACCCCGGCCCCTATTCAACTCGCCTGACAAAGAAGAAGGGCTTAGCGGCCCAAGGGCTATGTCCAAGCCTACGTTCCCTTGTCCTGTTTTCAAACCAGAATCCCTGGCCAACATCATTCCCTTGTCCTGGCCCAGGTCACCCGGGGTCAGTGCGCTTGACTGACCTTGAAGGCATCCCGGGTGCGTGGGTTCACCCGTGTGTGTGAAGTGGTTTGAGGGGTGGGTGCTTCCTCTTTCTCCAGGATCTTTCCTGTTTTGTTTGGTTCCATCTTCTGTACATTTTTCTTCCTCCATTGTGACGTATAGGCATTGTGTTGTCTGTTCGTCACTCGGTTGTTGTTTTTTCTTGGTTTTGTTGTTGTTGTTTTGTTGTTGTTGGTCCCAAATGGGGGGTATGACATCACGTGGAATGTCTTGTAAATATACTGCATGACGCTGGACTCAGAGAATTCCAGTACTCGAGTAGATACGTATCACAAAAAGCCAAAACAAAACGAAAACAAAAACAGAAAAAGAAGAAGACAATGACAATGACTAATTCTTTTATTTCGAGGATAATGAATAAGCACTCACGTGCTTTTTTACATCTAGTCCTCGCCCGTAGGAATAGATCTTAAAAGTAACCCAATACTTATACTCTCACAAAGTAGAAAGAAAGGGAAATAACCCCTTTAAAAAAACAACAACCCAAAAACAACAGCAAAAAACAAACAAATAAAAGAAAACCCAAAAAACACCATCCCACCCCCCATCCCCCGAAAACCCCCCAACCAAAACAAACAAACAAACAAAAGAAAAAACAAACCAACAAAAAGAAAAAAAAGAGAAAAACAAACAGCAACAACAAAACCAAGAAAAATAACAACAACCAAACTTAAAAGGTCATAAATATAAACATCTACACATTGTCAAATGGTACACATACTTGTTACATATAACAATAAGATATTGAAATAGGGCATTATAATAATAATAATAATAATAATAATATATGGAATTTATATAGCGCTGAATCTTGTAAAAAAACAAACAAATCGAAGCGCTTGCACTCAATCATTTACAGGCATGCAACTCTCCTTAAACATAATGAGCAACATATTTCAAATCCATACGCGCGCACTACGCACGCACACGCACGCACGCACACACACACACACACACACACACACACGGAACAACACTTAGACGGTGAAGGGGGGAAAGTCTCAGGTAGGAAATAAGTGTGTTTTGAGGCTGGATTTGAAGGAATCAAGTGAAGGCTTTTGACGAAGTGAAAGAGGGAGTCATTCCAGAAACAGAGAAGGAGCGACGGCCAACAGTGGTTTGTTTGAATCTGGGTGTTCGAAAGCACAAAGTATCTGCGGCTGAACGAAGGGAACGGGATGGAGTGTACAGGTAAAGACAGTTACAGAGATAAGAGGGTGCAGATTTGTGGAGACATTTGAAACAGAGGGTATTGATTTTATACTGCAGTCTTTGTGAGACAGGCAACCAGTGAAGAGATCGCAGAAGAGGAGTGATGTGTTCAGATTTTGTCTTTCTTAGGACCAGTCGACCTGCAGAGTTTTGTATGCGTTGAAGAGAGTGGATAGATGATGCTGGTAGGCCAGCCAAAAGAGAATTACAGTAGTCTAAACGTGAAAGAATAAGAGATGTGACAAGCTTGGAAGTTGCATCAGTGGACAGATACTTGCGAATCGCGCTTATGCGCCGTAATTGATAGTAGCAAGACTGGCAGGTCTGGGTGATGAATTTTTTCATAGAGAGTGTGTTGTCAAGAACTACTCCTAAATACTTCACAGAGTTGGACAAAGGAACTGACGTATTGCCGAATTCTATTGAAGTTTTTGTGATAGAGGAAAGTTTATGTTGGGTCCCTATGAGCATGGCTTCGGTTTTATCGGCATTAAGTTGTAACTTGTTCTGAGTCATCCAGTTTTGAATGCTTTGAAGGCAGTAGGACATATTTGTCAGGAGGGAAGGCAAGTTTTCAACAGTATCGCTGCACTGAAGTTGAGTATCATCGGCATAGAAATGATGATCAATAGGGTGGTTGTTTATTATATGTGAGAGTGGAGCAGTGTATAGAGTAAAGAGAACAGGGCCCATGACTGATCCCTGCGGGACTCCACATTCCATTTTGACAGGTTTTGATTGAATTTTGTTTACAATAACTTTCTGGAACCGGTCTGTGAGGTATGAAGTAAACCAGGTGAGGGCTGTGCCATTAATACCAAACGTATTTTGGAGGCGAGAAAGAAGAATTGAGTGATCTATGGTGTCAAAGGCTGCAGATAAGTCAAGAAGAGTGAGGAGGGAGATTTTTCCTGCATTAGAAGCAAGTAGAAGTGTATCTAAAGTATGGACTAGGGTGGTTTCGGTGCTGTGGTTGGGGCGATAGGCAGACTGAAAAGTGGGAAGAAGATCATTGGAATGAAGGTGACTGTTGAGCTGTTTGAGAACAACTTTTTCTAGTACTTTAGAGATAAAGGGTTCATTAAAACTTAAGTACAGCCGACAAGCCCAATAAAATATTGAAAATATTAAGTATGAATCCTTCATCAGGATACACAACAACTACAACTATAAGCAAAACGATAAAAGGTGAGAGAGACAGAGAGAGTGTGTGTGTGTATTTCAGAGAGAATATCAAATATATAATTTTCTACACAGTACACGATCACCAACATGAAGAAGAAGAAGCAAAGAAAACAACAAAAACTTTAGTGGAGATTTGGGGCCAAAAGAGCCCTGTGGTTAGAACATTGAATTGTTTATTTCTTTGTTTATTTCTTGGTTTATTTATCTATCTATCTATTTATACCCCTTAAAGTCACGGCAGATTTCTCTGCGTGAAATTCGGGCTGCTCTCCCCTGGGAGGGCGCGTCGCCACAAGAGCAGCGCCACCCATAACATTTTTTTTGGGGGGTGTCTTTTCCTGTCTGCAACTGTATTTCCCTATCAGAGCTGTTTTTTTTCTGCAGAATTTTGTCAGGGACACCTCTCTTGTTGCCGTGGGTTCTTTTATGTGCGCTAAATAGTTATTTGTAACACATTGGGCCTCGGTTATTGTCTCCTCCGAAAACCTAGCACCCAGACCACCACTCATGATGTAATGGATGGGGAAAGCTTCGGGTCCAATCGTGGATCACACCACGGAACATTTCCAACATGGTATTTTCGCTTTCTAGGCAGGTGCTTTACCTAGCAGTGTGTGTGTGTGTGTGTGTGTGTGTGAGAGATATCTTCAGATGAACGTTTATTTACATCGGGTGATTTTAGACCCCCCCCCAAAAAAAAAAAAAAAAAAAACCCAAAAAAACCCAAAGAAAAAAAAGTCCAACACGAAAAATTGAACAGTGTCAGATAACAAAGCTGAAATATGAATAATTAAAAAGTGCGGGTGCGTGTGCATGTGTGTTTGAGTGAGTGAGTGAGTGTGTGTTTGTGCGCACATATATAATTCACACAAATCAACAATTGACAGCAAATAAAACATATTCTTAAGGTAGTGAATCAGGAGCCAGGAAATGAATGTCACTCTTACTTCTTCATCTCTCTGACGACATTGGGGGTGAAAGGACTAATATATATATATATATATATATATATATATATATATATATATATATATATATATATATATATATATATACACACACACACACTACTCCTGGTTGGCTATGTGGTGTTTCTGTTGATTTCATCACCCTCATAACTCACCTTCACGTCAATGTCACGGTCCCTGTCACTGGCCCTGTACGTGTCAGTCAAGGGGCTACTGCTAATAGATCAAGGTCAGTAACCCATGCGCGACAGAAGGTCAAAGTGCAAGAGAAGTTAAGAAGGGAGCGAACCAGTCTCGAAGATTAGAGTTGTCCCGAGTTACGCTCCATTGTGCCAAGGACACTTTTTAGAATTTATAAGAAAGAACGTATGTCTGTTCTCTCTCTCTCTCTCTCTCTCTCTCTCTCTCTCTCTCTCTTACATTATGGTTGATTGCTATTAAACAAAACAAAAAGGAGGGGGGGAAAGCAAACCAAAAAGACAAATATTTAAGTCCCTATTTGGCGTGGTCTCAGTTTAACATGATCGCTATTAATAGAATTTTTTTTTCGTAAAGAAAGAGGGGCGAAATGGGGAAGAAGAAATCCCCAAATCGGAAACTGCACTTTTTCTTAACGTGACTGCCCCATAGCAACCAATCAGAGTCAGCTACGTTTTGGACTCCACCAACCAGTTTTGCAGAATGTTGCCTTCATTTGCATAACGAACAGACATGCATGCTTCTGCTCATGCACTTCGCATGCTACGGGCGTGAAGGCCTGACCCAAGGCCAGGTGTGATTGGTCCATAAGGGTGACAATGGTGCAACTGGCGCCTGGTCCACTGCAGGGCTACCTCTTGCATCAGTGCCCAATGTGTGTGTTCCCAAGGGAAAAGGTTGATGACATTAAAACACTTTCCTCCCCCCCCCCCCTCATGTACATTAAGTTTGTTTCCTTTCTCTGTTAATTTTTATTCCTTTCAACCCAAGAATAATCTTTTCATTATGTTTTGATGAATTGTATATAAAGAATATTTTGCAACCCACCAATATTATCTACTTGCAATTAAAAAAAAGCTGTTTAATGACAAACTAACAGGCTAACAGTCAGATGATCCTATGAAAACTATTAAAAACTTAAATGCCAGATACCAGGAAGTAACTGAATGATAATTTGACGAATTTGGCATCCTAATAGTTGGTTAAGATGAGGAGATGGATATTTTTAAATGGGCTTTTCAAGCAATAAAAAAGATGGTTTTTAATACTTCAGTACAAGGTAGACAAAGCTCATAGTTTTGGTTTCAATCAAAATGTTAACATTGACAAGGCACTTGCCTATTTATATATAATGGCTTCTGGTGGGAAAAGTTGGTCATGTGCATTAGGACTCCTCTGGTGTTAATGGGTATTATTTGATCTGTTGTTGTTGTTGTTACTGAGCATCTCCCAGCTAAACAGGGGTCTGGTACCCAGTGTAGGCACCCTGTATCACCCACTGCAATACACCTGGTGGGAATCACCTTGAGCGCCTGGGGGGTGGGGTGGGTGGGAGAGAGAAATTTGTGTGCATGGCAGGATTATCTAGTTATTTATTTATCTATTGCTGTATCTGGTTCCTGTCCCCGAGGGTAACGCCCTGGGCGGTCACCCATTATATAAAGTATACACTGTTTGAAAAGTTTGGGTGTATGACTGTTTTTATTTTAAGTACTTCGACATATAGGCAGCCACACTCTGACTCCAGAGGAGACTGTTTTGGAATATCTCAAAACAAGAAGCAAACCAACTCCTCAAATGTAATAGCTTTTAAAGTCAGCAATCAACTTTTGGAAGCAAGCTTATATGAAAGCATTTCGGATATTAAAATGACAAACATATTAACGAAAACAAACAGAACCAAACAAACTCTCCTAATTTTGTGCCAAGAAGAAACATTCTATTCACACAAATAGCTCTTACAACACTGATCTAGGAGCACATAACCATTGTGCTTCAGGCCTGTCAATTTAATGTCTAAAAGAAAACAAAAGAAAACACAACAAAAACAAAAGCAACATCTTTCACCGTTTACTCTAAAAGTCACCACACATTTTCAAAATGTAAGCCCCGATTTAAGTTTGACAAAGTTTAAAAGATGAAAAAAACAACATAAACAAAAACAAAAAGCCTACAAAAAAGGAAAACCCAGCTCGTTGAACATAACAGGTTCTTCTTGTTTTGTTTGTTGTTGTTGATGTTGTTGGGGGTTTTTTGGGAGGGTCTTCTTGTTTATGGACACAAACTGAAAAATACACAAACAAAATGCACAGGAATAGGGAAAAGAAGTACATTTTATTATTAATGTCAAGTAGTGATTTGGAAAAAAAAAATAGTGAAAAGGGGGGTGGGGGGATTGGTAGATTAAACAAAAAAATCACAAAAAGTAAAAGTAAATGAATAAATACCCAAAATGTAAGCACAGTGTTGCTTCCCTATTTCATCATGTCTATTCTCCCTCTTCATGGCTTCAATACCCTCCTCTGCCTGCCTGCACCCTAAAGCTCTTTTTTTAGAAAGTAAAAAAGCAATACACTAAATAGAACGAAAAAAATAGGTGCAAGTGATTAAAAAAGGAGCAGCTGGGGGTTGAGAGGAGGGAAGCCGATTAACTCTGAATGTGAACAAGTGGAAGGGGAGGGAGAGAGGGAGGGGTGGGGGTGAGGGTTGTAAAACACTCAAGGCCGTTCTCAGTCCCTAAACTTTCAATTCATAACATCTCCCCAAAACTTTCCATCACCACCCAAAATGCCGAGTGTAACCATAACCCCCCACCCCTCCCTCTGTCGAAACCAATCAGAAATTAAAGACGCTGGCACCTCGTCCAATCAGCTTCACCGAAATGGATTGATCATTTCCATACAGGAAGCATGTGACGCCTCGTGCTCTGCTCATGACATGCGCGTGCAAGTTGTGACCTTAGGAGCGGGGTGATTGGCGGAGAGGTCAACACTGAAGGAAGTGGGCGAGGGCGCGTGGTGCAGACAGGCGCGTGGGCAGGAGGGAGCCTCTTGCATCAGCAGGGGATGGGGGTGCAGTGTTTTGCTGTGAATGAAAACAAACACGGTGCAGGGGTACAGCTTGCTTCAGGCTTTGTGTGGGGTCCCCCCCAGACAATTTAAAAAACCCACCCAAACCTTTCTTCTTCTTCTTCTTCTTCAGGGAAGACAGCAACTATTCTTGTCTTTCATATGAAAAAGATTAATTCCTTACATCAAACAAGTAAAAACAAACAAAAAACCCCCACCAAACTATAGACGGAAATACAAAAGGAACCAATAAATAAATAAACAAAGAAAAGAAGTAAACAACTCGACATAAGCATATTAAAAATAAAATGAAAAAACAACACATGTACGAAATTAAATCTAAACAAAGCAGATGCGACTTCACTCCCACTCCTTAAAAAGAAAAAACAAACAACCCACGCACACACACACACACACACACACACACACACACATGTGCAGTGACTTTAAGAGTAAACAGTAAAAAAATTGTTTTGTTTTGTTATTTCAAAGAAAACAAATCAGCAAAAAACAACAACAAATGATGCTTAAGTGCAACCTCACGAAAATATAATCAAAGCTGCAACTGGATGCCTTTCCCCTGCTGTACTGTTGTTTGCTTATAATTAAACGTATAATTGAATGAACGAACATTGCTGAAGCATTTGAAGCAATTTGAAGCAAGCATTGCTGAAGCACAAATCAACTTTAAAAAACACGCAAATAGAGATTGACAAAACATTTAAGCTCAATGTGTGCTTCATATGCAATCCACAAAACTACAAGAAACAATCATGTCCTGTAAAACAGACCAACAAACAAAAGGCTAAAATATCTATTAAGAAAGCTCTCTCTATATATTTATACGACATACTATTTAAAAATAACTTAATCTAAATAGATAAACCTAGACATTAAAAAGAAAAAAAATTCAAATGAAGAACACACTTGTGAATTTGTCCCTACACGCAATAGTCTCAAGAAAAGTAGAACATACATTAAAAAAAAAAAAAAAAAAAATATATATATATATATATATATATATAATTAGTGACCTCATTTTAAAAAAGCGTCCACAAGAAAGAAAGTAAGCTAAAGAAAGGAGGAAACAATGTTTTTCTTAAATCTGAAAGTTTTACAATGTCACCAAAGCAATGATGTTCAAATTTCGAAGAGTTTACTACCTGATAAAAATTCTCTTTTCTTACAGTTTAGAATTTTATTGTCGAATTTAACAATGTTTATTGTAACGTTTTGAAGTTGTTGTTTTGTGGGTTTTAAAAAAATTACATTATTTTAGCCAATCATGCACTTTTATCGTTAAACTAAGTGAGTTGAGTCTAAAATTTCAATTTGAATAACAATACACACAGGCACACTACTCCGAATTAGTAACCTCTTGGTGACTATTAACATTAAATTAAGCAAATTGAAACAGAAAATGTTCCAAAACGAGGATCCTCCCCAAAAAAACCCACAAAACGCCACAAAACAACAACAAAAAACAATTTTTTAAAAATTTACAAAACCAAACAAAAAACCCAAAACATCCTCAAAGGAAGAAAACAGAAAACACTCTAGAAAAAAACACCCAAAACAAACAAAAAACAAAACAGACAGCGTTCTAAAAAGAAGAAAAACCAACAAATATTCATATAACTTTGATTTGATAATAATACACAACACAAAAGGCGAACACACAGAAACAAATACCTTAAAAGATGGAGATTTTTTCCCCATTACTTTGTATAAAAGCAAAACAAAAGCAATCAGATAATCCGAAAAAAATACAACAGTATTTTTTGTACACTTTCAAAGAGACATCAACTTATACGAATCAATAATATACTTCGAATATCATACGTACTTTAAGACCTGCGTGAACATTTGGTATAATTA
Organism: Rapana venosa; assembly: GCA_028751875.1. Lineage (NCBI taxonomy): Eukaryota > Metazoa > Mollusca > Gastropoda > Neogastropoda > Muricidae > Rapana > Rapana venosa. The sequence continues at coordinate 46,475,309 of CM054159.1, read as the reverse complement.
CGAAAGTCTTCAAATCTGTCCAGGTAGACTCTTTGTACTGGGGGCCGTTTTGCTTTCCCCGGACCCGGCATTGCATCAGCACATGGAAGGCATGTGCTAATCACGAGCGTGTCAGTTTTCCATACAGAAATCACGCAGCCTCAACAGTGGAGAGAAAAAAAAATCGTGAAAAAAGAAACTAGAAAAAAAAACCCCGCTAGGCGTAGTATACCAAACTGAACTTTGTACTTTGAAACCTTATAGGGGGGGGGGGGGGGGGGGTTAGCAGGGGGGAATGAGATGGGAGTGGTGGCGGGAGAGTGAAAATCAAAGGAAAGAAAGGGGGAGGGGTGTTAACCAGTGTGTGTATGTGTGTGTGGGGGAGAGGGGGGGGGGGCAACAAGAGGCACACATTGTGTGTGTGTGTGTGTGTGTGTGTGTGTATGTATGTCCCTGCAAGAGTGCACACATTGTGTGTGTGTGTGTGTGTGTGTGTGTGTGATGAAAAAAGACTGTTGAGTATGGACTTTGGACTTCTGGTTTTAGGAATGCAGAGAGAGAGAGAGAGAGAGAGAGAGAGAGAGACTTCAAATTGTTTACCAACAAGTGTGCAGAATTCGCCTTGCTTTTCGTTGTTGTTGTTTTGTTGTTGTTGTTGTTGTTGTTTGTTTTTTTGGGGGTGTCTTTTTTCTGTACTGTTCCTCGGCTAAACCTGTGCGTTCACCAATGGTGACATTTTGCCACCGGATTATCCACGCTTAAGGTAGCCGCATTCCGACTTCGGGGATGGTGTCTAAACACGACATGTGTGTGCATAGGGGTTACTATGACTTTTTTTTTT
>CM054159.1:46454489-46456989 GCA_028751875.1 Rapana venosa | reverse complement strand
GAAGAAGAAGAAAAAGATGATGATGATGATGTTTATGATGATCAAGAAGAAGAAGAAGAAGAAGAAGAAGAAGAACAAGAACAACAAGAAGAAGAAGAGAACAAACCAAAAAAAAAGAAAAATAGAAAAAGAAAACAAAAAGTAAGATAAGAAAAGAAGATAAAAAAACAACAGGAAAAGGAACTGGTATGACATAGATAAGAAAAGAAGAAAAACAGGAAAAGGAAGTGGTATGACATAAGCTAGGTGTCAGACCAGACAACGGACCTACCCACACAATGACCACCTTACCCCACTTGTCTACCCAAATAATAGCAGTACACCCCTACTTTCCGCGTTGTTGTCCTTGAATTTTGACGTCACGAACATTCGTAGGCACGCAAGTAAAAAAATTGATGCGTGCTTGTGTATGCATGCGTACACACACAAACAATTGTAGACATATTTGTAAAAACGAAAGCACTCAGCGCGCGCGCGCACACACATACACCATCTGAATTTTTTTTTTAAAAGATACTTTGGCTTACACATTATACGCGCACGCACGCACACACACACACACATATACGCACGCGCGCGCGCACACACACACACACAAACATAGACGCGCATACACACACACACACACCGGCACATACACGCAAATACACACATAAACACAACACACACACACACACACTCATATAGAAAGAAGTATGTATATGCCCGCATACAACAGAGAGAGAGAGAGAGAGAGAGAGAGAGAGAGAGAGAGAGAGAGAGAGAGAGAGAGAGAGAGAGAGAGAGAGAGAAGAAGACAGACAGACAGACAGACAGACAGACAGACAGACAGACAGAGAGAACACTGAACACTGAACACTGAAAAGTTTTATTGTACTTCGGCCTTAGGCCACTATACAAAACATGTTTCGGGCAGGGGGTAGGTATAGATCACAGCAGCAAGCATTATATCCATTTGGCATTCCCACTTCTGCAAGCATACAGAATCACACTCTTAGTCTTCTAGTCATCGTCATCCCCATTATCTTCTTCAGCATCTACATCACCATCGCTATCAGCATCTTCATGTTTCTATAGCAGCATCTGCAGCAAGAATATCAGCATAACCATCATTACTTTCATCATCTATGTCATCATCACAAACATCTTCCTCCTCGTTATCTACACTATCATCGTCTTCTTTGGCCTGTATAATTATCATCATCACGCTCATCATCTTTAGTATCTACATTATTGTCGTGATCGTTATCTTCATCATCCACACCACCGCTTCCATTGACATTTTCAACATATACATCATTGCCACCATCGTCATCTTAAACATCTGTCATCATAATCACCATCACCACCATCATCCTCAAAATCTGTACCATCGTTTCCATCGTCACCTTCAATATCCACATCAGTGCCACCATCATCACCATCATCACTTTCAGCATCTACATTAACACCAGCTTCAGCATTTCCATCATCATCGCCACCATCTTTCTGAGCGTCTACATCATGATCATCAATATCACTGTTATCATTATCAATATCTGTATCATCGTCACACCACCTTGTAGCATCTCCCTCATCCTTTCTATTATCAGGTTCAGTAACTACATCATCATCGCCTTAATAATTTTGAATTCTACATCGCCATTGCCGTCACCATGTACAATATCCACATCATCTTCGTCACAATAATTTTTCACCATACGCATCACCTCCATCGTCTTTTTCACACGATACATCCTCATCAATTAACGTCATTTTCAATATCTACATTTCCACCACCATTACCTTCAACATCCACGTCACTACAGCCACCATCATCTTACAGTCCACATCACTTTCTTCATCAGCTTCACCCTCTATATTATCATCACTTATCATCATCTTGAACATCCACATCACCACCATCATCATACTCAACATCTACATCACCACCACCATCATACTCAACATCCACATCACCGCCACCATCATACTCAATACATACATCACCACCACCATCATACACAACATCTACATCACCACCACCATCATACTCAACATCCACAGCACCACCACCATCATACTCAATATCTACATCACCACCACCATCATACTCAAAATCTACATCACCACCACCATCATACTCAAAATCTACATCACCACCACCATCATCCTCAATATCTACATCACCACCACCATCATACTCAAAATCTACATCACCACCACCATCATCCTCAATATCTACATCACCACCATTATCATCCTCAACATCTACATGACCATCGTCCTCAACATCCACATCACCACTACCAACGTCCTCATCATCTACATCACCACCACCATCGTCTTCAACATCTATATCACCAGCACCATCAACACTGCAACCACTACGCCCACCATCATCATCAAGTCACTACTATCAGAATGACTATTTCGACGTACAACAATTGATATGAAGATGTTTTCATGATAAAGCTTGATTTATTCATACTGGAGGGAAAAAAAAATCTTCTGCTGTCAT
>CM054159.1:46416989-46446989 GCA_028751875.1 Rapana venosa | reverse complement strand
AGCATCGAGCGTGGTTACCACTTGGATGGGTGACCGTTTGCGCGCCTTGGCTTCAGTACAGTCCCCAGGTTCACCCAGCTGTAAATGGGTACCTGCCTTCTTTAGGGTCAGGGAAGGTAAAGCAGCGAGGGAGAGGAGATGGGCGCCGCCCTCGATATGCTGGCCCCTAGAGAAGCTGAGGTCTCTGATACCTCGCTCCCCTACGACCTTATAGGTTATGGGACACCGTTACCTTTACCTATATATAACATAGTTTGACGAGAGCTAGTGGACAGATCGTTTAGACTTCCCTCCCCTGTGTCTATGAAGTCGTGGGTTCGAATCCATGTGCCGGCATCCGATGAGTTAAGGGTGGGGATTTATTTATTGTATTTTTTTAACCATACCCTGGGTAAACTCAAAACGCAGACTCGCCAGTGCCTGTTCATGAAGTCGTTAGTTCGAATCTCTGCGGCAGCTTCCGGAAAATGAAGCGTAAGGAATTTTACAATCTTTCTAGTGCAGACCTGCCAGTGCGAAAATTTCCATTCATGCATATGATCAAGAGGATAATGATCAAGGATTCACGTTAAAGATCCCCTAATTCCACTCGGTGTTGGGTGGGTTTCGGAAACACAGACATACCCAGCATGCATCCCGTATCTGGAGAGAGGGATGGACTCCGCCAGGTTCAAGTTGCCCAAGAGACACGGCCTGAACAAAATCAGTGCAGTGAGTCAACAGCCTCTCACAGAGTTAAGGTAGACAGAAGAAAAAGGAGAAGAAAGTTCCCAGGGCTATAACATGAATAACATAGCTTGATGTGTTGGGCGTTCCCCAGCTTAACATCTTGAGTTGCTCGCATAACAGACACTGATCTCACTCCTCTGTGCTTGGAATCCCAGTGAGATTAAAATGTACACACTGGATAAAAAGTTCGCGTGTATGGCTGGATTTTGTTGGTTTGTACGTTTGCTTTTGATTGACCAGGTAGGCAGCGATACTCCGACTTCATATGGTTTTTTTCTCCTGTTAAAGTGGATCGGTGGTCTACTGGCAACGCATCTGCCTAGAAAGCAAAAAACAAACCCACCCTAAAAAGAACAAAATGTTCTCCGCCTTTGTGGCCAAATCTTTCCCCTATCCACCAGAACGTGAGTGGCTGTCTGCGTGGTAGTCTTCTGGATCAGACCATAAACCGAGATCCCGTGTGGAACACGCATTTTTGACGCAAGTAAAAGTACCCACGGCAATACAAGTTGTCCCTGGTAAAATTCTGTAGCATAAAAGCTACTCCCATACAGAAACATACAGTCCTTCGGATGAGACTATTAATCGAGGCCCCGTGTGCGAACGCACGCAGAACATCTTGCGCACACGTTAAATCCTGTTCCACTTTTCGGAAGAGTAGGCCATTGCGTGCCGGTGGGAACAGATGACAGAATTCACAAATCCGCATACACACGGGGACTAGATGTAAAAAAAAAGCACATGAGTGCTTATTCCATTATCCTCGATATATAAGATTAAATAAATAAATAAATAAACAAGAACATATTTATGCATACAGGAAAATAAATTAAAAAGAAATAGTGGCGCTGCTCTTGTGGCGACGCGCTCTCCCCGGGGAGTGCATCCAGAATTTCACGCAGAGGAATCAATATCACACAGCTACAGGCTGGTGTGTTAACAAGCATGACAACGCATAACAACATTGTCATGTAGGTCTGGGCACCTAGCTTACATCAGTCACTGACACAGCTTTTGGTCTGGCTCATTATGTAACGAGCTGAAGGTCGGTGTGTTATGTAAAGGGTCAGTGTGTGAGGGGCACTATGTGTAACAGTCACTAGCCGTTGGTGGTGACCGTCTGGGTATGCCAGAGTCAATGTAAAGTGAATGTCCTTATGACGGACAAGGTTGCATTACCTCACTGTCTCGTGAACTTGTGAGGCATTTTGACCCCTACATAGAAACAACCACACACACAAAACCAGTTACTCCATTTGTCGAAGTTGTGATAAAATTGCATGGTCTGTGCCATCCCACAGCTGTGATTATGTGTCGCAAAATGTTTAAAGGCTTATTAATTAATTAATTAAATTATTTATTTATCTATACCACTTTAAGTCACGAGATTTCTCTTGGTGAAATTTGGGCTGCTCTTCCCGGGGAGAGCGCGTCGCCACGAGAGCAGCGCCACCCCTTTTTGTTGTTGTTTTTTTCTTTTGGTCTGCAACTGTATTTGTTTCCCTATCAGAGTGGATTTTTTCTAAGAACTTTGCCAGGGACAACTCTCTTGTTGCCATGGGTTCTTTTATGTGCGCTGAATAATTTTGTGTACCTCAGTTTATCGTCTCATCCGAAAGACTAGCGCCCGGACAACCACTCATGGTCTAATGGATTGGGGAAAAGTTTCGGGTTCAAACGGGATTCAAACCACCGCACACTTCCGACCCGGACTTTTCGCTTTCTAGACAGGCGCGTTACCTCTAGACCGCCGATCCATCTATTGGACTATACAGAAGTAGCAGCGAATGTTTTCATTTTAAAGATTTAAAGGATAAAACAGACAAAAGAAAAACACATACACACGCAAACAGTAAAGGGGGAAAAAGAGTGGCGCTGCTCTTGTGGCGACGTACTCTCCACCAAAGACGGCAGCCCAAATTTTACGTAGATAAATCTACTGTGATTGAAAATGCAAAATCAAATAAAAAATAAATCAAATCAGCCCCAACAATCAAAACAAACAAACAATTAAACAAAAACAAGGGGGGGGGGGGGGTGGTCATCATCAATGCCTTTGTGCCTTATTGGCACGTAGAGCAGCAACAAAAGTTCTCCACTCCTGTCTGTCCTGGGCCAGCTTCCGAATGGTTCCCCAGGTATGTTGGAAGGTCTTCAGCTCTGTTTCGACAGTCCGACGCCAAGTGTTCTTGGGTCGTCCTCGTTTGCGTTTTCCCTCTGGTGTCCAGTGAAGGGCTGTTCGGGCGATGTTTCCCTGTTCCCGACGACAGATATGCCCTATCCATCCCCATCGCCTATGCATGATGATGGTGTCCATGCTTTCTTGGTTGCAACGGGCAAAAAGTTCTTGGTTGGAGATGGTCTCAGGCCAGAAGATGCGCAAGATTCTTCTGAGATTCTTCATAAGGAATGTGGATAGTTTGTCGAGGTCACTCTCAGTCATCCTCCAGCACTCCGAGCCGTACAAAAGAGTGGAAAGTACACAGCTCTAGTATAGTCTTAGTTTGGTTCTGGTGCTGTACTGGGACGATTTCCACACATTGTTCAGATTTCTATAAGCATTTCTTGCTTTGCTAATCCGGTTCTTGATGTCGCTGCCTGCTCCGCCGTCATGTCTAACAGTGCTCCCGAGGTACGTGAACTCTTCAGTTGTTGGTAAATCTTCTCCATTCACTGTCACAGTGAATTTATTTATTATTTATAGACGGTGAGGGGTTCTGAACGTTCAGTGTCATCACCTCTGTCTTCTTCTGACTGATTTTCAGGCCTACTTGCTGTGCAAGGGCGGAGAGGGGGGGGGGGGTGTACTTTAAAAAAAATCTTTTTAAACACTTTGGAAAAATGAAAGTAATATGTTTTATTGTACTTTTTGTTTTTTTTCGGGTAATTTTGTGCTAGATGTGTGAAGGTAGAATGATAAATGCTCAGAAGCAAATCGCCACAAGCGCAGAATTCCTAATAGTTATCTCTTTATTCGATACGAAAGTGTACTATACCGAAATTAGTATAAAAATGCTATGGAACCTCCGATATATAATGTATATCACTTCTCAAACAAACAACACACAAACACAACTGTAACACCTGTGCAGGCTTGCTATTTCTGATTTCCTGCAACGCTGACCAAATTCGCGGGATCTTTAATGCGCATAGATGACCATCTGCATGCTTGTAAATAGTAAAGGGGAGTACGAAAATGGCAGGTATGCATATAATCATGGTGTTCATGGAGATCGCTAAAATATTCATATCTAAACTCTCTGGTACCACTGAATAATAATTATAATAATAACAACAATAATAATAATGATAATAATAAATAATAATGAAATTCATATAGCACTATATCTTGTAAAAAAAAAAAAAAAAAGCAAAGCGCTTGAAGCTTACCGCTTCGGACATCTGAACGAGTGACAAGACGTCAGTGAGGGTAAGAAGCCTCTTGCTTTTTTCCACTTGTGCTGAGTTAAAGTTCTATAATTGTTCACACACACACTCACACACACACACACACACACACACGCACGCACGCACGCACGCATATTTGTTATAATTCTTTATTTCAATTCTTTATTTCAGTTCTACAACAAACAGTGAAACCTTTCTCCGCCAACAATGTGTGTGTGTGTGGGGGGGGGGGGGGGGGGGGAGGTGAAAAATGTAAAAGCAAACCACCCAAAACAACAACAAACATTTAGAGAAAAAAACAAGACACCACCCCACTGAAAAAAGCACCCCCCCCCCCCCCCCCCAAAGAAAAAACAGAAGAAAGAAAAGAACTCCAACAAACAACCCCCCCCCCCCCCCCAATAAAAGAAACCCACACCAAAAGTAAAAACGAAAAATACAACCAAAATATGACAAAAAACAATAAAACAAATGTTAAAAGGACGTAAAGGAGTCCCATAACCTATAAGGTCGTAGGGGAGCGAGGCGTCAGAGACCTCACTTCTCTAGGGCCAGCATATTGAGGGCGGCGCCCATCTCCTCTCCCTCGCTGCTTTACCTTCCCTGACCATAAAGAGGGCAGGTACCCATTTACAGCTGGGTGAACTGGGGGAACTGTACTGAAGCCAAGGCGCGCAAACGGCCACCCATCCAACTGGTAACCACGCTCGACGCTGCTTAACTTGGCTGGGGGAAAGCGAGTGCTCCGACCACTGAGCTATCACGTCCTCTTAATAAAACAAACAAACAAAAAACCCCAAACAACAAAACGAAAAGTTAAAAAAAACAAAATTCATCAACAAAAAAGCAAACTAGAAAATAACTAAACAAATCACCAAGCAAAGAAAAAAAAGCATCAAACAAAAAAGTAAACAAACTAAAAAGAAAAAAACAAACAAACAAAACAAATCAGCAAACAAAAAAAGACTCCCCCCCCAAAAAAAAAGCTACAAAAAGTGACAACCACCCAGGAACGCCCAACAGATGAACTTCGTCATTTCGAACACGCAGTTTCTAAATGAACACATTGACAGGGAAACAACTCAGAAAATCAAAAGCAGCACAACACGAAGGTTACTTCCCTTGCAATATTACCGAGCGGTGCATAAACAAGACAAACTATTAATGCATTGATTTCGGGCGCGCGCACGTACACACACACACACACACACACACACACACACACACACAAACACACACACACACACCCCGGGGGACGGGATAGCCTGGTGGTTAAGTGATGTATTCGTGATCTGCTGACCCGGGTTCGATTCTCGTTCAAGAGGATTTTTCACTCTGGAGTTAACATCAGTGACGACTCCACTCTTCCCGAAAATCCAAGTCCTTCGGATAAGACTATAAATCGAGGTCCCGTGTGCGAACGCACGGAGATCATCTTGCGCACACGTTAAAACCCGTTCCGCTTTTTGGAAGAGTAGGCCATTGTGTGCCGGTAGGAACGGATGACAAAACTCGCAAAATTGCATACACAGGGGGATTGGATGTGAATGCTTATTCCAATGATGTTGTAGTAGCAGCAGCAGCAGCAGTAGTAGTAGTAGTAGTAGCAGTAGTAGTAGTAGTAGTAGTAGTAGTAATAATAAACACTGTGTGTGAGAGTGCAGTGCTCTCTCTCTCTCTCTCTCTCTCCTCTCTCTCTCTCTCTCTCTCTCTCCTCTCGCTCGCTGCCTGCGCGCGCGCGCGCGCGCGTGTGTGTGTTGTGTGTTTGTGTGTGTGTGTGTGTGTGTGTGTGTGTGTGTTGTGTGTAAGGTGGGGTACCTTTGTGTGTTCAGAAATGTGTGTAAATGTGTGTAGGTGCATACGAGTGGTGGTGGTGGTGGTTTATGTGCATGTATACATATGTGTGTGTACTTGTGCATGTGTGTGTGTGTTTGTGTGTTTGTGTGTGTTTGTGTGTTTGTGTGTGTGTGTGTGTATGTGTGAGTGTGTTCACTCATACTCTCTTATTCTTTTCTCTTTTTTTAATTTTATTTCGAGGATAATGGAATAAACACTAATGTGCTTTCTAACATCCAGTCCCCGTATGTTTGCAGTTTTGTCAAGTTTGTTATCCGTTCCCATCGGCGCAAAATAGCCTACTCTTCCGAAAAGCGGAACAGGTTTTAACGTGAGCGCAAGATGTTCTGCGTGCGTTCGCACACGGAACCTCGTTTTATACAGGCTACACGCCGGTATTAATTTGGGGGTCATGTAGTATCTTCCATAGAAAGCGAGTGGAAAAATTCCTGGTGATTTTCACAGATTTTTTAAAGCATGAAACAATGGACTGTGCACTTGTTTTTGGAATTGAGGACATAGAGCAATACCAGGTAGTCACGAGAAAGTTGGAAATAATCATCAAATGAGGATTGCCTGTATTCCTACAGCGTTGACCCTGCGCATGCATATTGCGGTAAGGAAGCTAGCAGACAACAAAGGACTGAGGGGGTACAGTGTTTGCTGAAAAACTAAAAAATTCAAACCTACCAAATTTGTTCCAAATGACATGAGTTTTGAGTCAGAGGCTAGTCTTTTACAAAAGTGGTTTTTATTTCTGTTTGTCATCGCTCTTTCTCTGTTTCCTGTCCATCCACCTGGAATGACCTCCCTCTTTCACTTCGCCAAAAGCCTTCATTTGATACCTTCAAATCCAGCCTCAAAACACTTATTTTCTACCTGAGACTTTCCTCTTATATCTGTTCCTAATTTTCAACAGCATCCTCCTCCTCCTAAGTGTGTTCGCGAGTGTGTGTGTGTGTGTGTGTGTGTGTGTGTGTGTGTGTGTGTGTGTGTGGCGGTGCGTGCGCGTGCGTGCGTGCGTGCGGTGAGTGCGCGCGCGCGCGCGCGCGCGATGGACTTGAAATATGTTGTTCATTATGTTTAAGGAGAGTTGCATGCGTGTAAATGATTTGAGTGCAAGCGCTTCAATTTGTTTTTACCAGATTCAGCGTTATATAGATTATCATCATCATCATTATTAATATTAATATTATTATTATTATTATTATTATTATTATTATTTGTAGTAGTATTAGTAGTAGTAGTTGTAGTAGTAGTAGTAGTAGGTGCGGTATGAATATAAGTCACATAGAAAAACAGAGGGAAAAGAGTGATTTTTTAATACCAGTGTGCAGCTTTTATAGTCTCATCCGAAGGACTTTTGGGGAGAGTGGAGTCGGCACTGATGTTAACTCCAGAGCAAAAATCCCCTTGAATGAGATTCGAACCTGGGTCAGCAGATCACGAGCGCATTACTCTAACCACTAGAAAATCTCGTAGCGCGCGCGCGTGGTTTTATTTATTTTTTATTCTTTTATATTGAGGATAATGGAATGTGTGTATGTGTGTGCACGCGCGCGTGCACTGAAGTACGTGTGCATGCATATACGAGCGTGCGTGTGTGAGAGGATGCGTAAAATACTCAAGGGGGAAAATTAATTTATCAATCAAAGTGAGTAGTAATTCTTGCAGTTGAAGGGAAACAACCCCACGAGGAAAGCGATTGCAAGTTTTGGGTCGCTTCCCTTAAAGTGTAGACGCCAGGGAAAACAACAAATGCCCTTAAAGAGATCAATGATTTCCCGTGTGTGTGTGTGTGTGTGTGTGTGTGTGTGTGGTGTGTGTGTGTGTGTTCAATTTTACGTCTGTTCACTTAAAGTGATATTAGACGATGGGGGGAGGGGGGGGGGGTGGACAGCATAATGAGATAAGGGCTTTAAGAAGAAGAGATACGTGTTGGTATGATGCACATTAAAAGACTATTCCAAACTATATAATTTTTTTTTTTTTTTTTTTTTTTTTTTTTTTTGCTGCCTCATCTTCTGTGACGTCCCCCGTCCTGCTGTTCCCACGCCGCTCATTTCAATCTCCCTGCCACAGCCATACCCAGATTTGTTATGTCTCATCCTCAGGGTCGGAGCCCACAGGGAGCCTATCACTATCAGGCCGCCGTGGGGCCACCAGCCAGAGGGGCCCTGCACTGCTGCTGGGTCACTTTGGCGGTGTTCAGTGGTGCCTGTTCTGAGCTAACATACGCAGGACACCACCTACTAAGCCCCCTACTAACGACAGTATTAGCTCAGTCGCGGAGCCAGACTGAGTGAGTTGCCCACCCGAGGTGGCAACCACCACAACGTCCCTCCAACGACCGTCCCCCGCGAACCTCCAACCCCAAAGGCTTTGACACAAACTCACCACAGGCACAGAAGTGTATGGGCAAACCGAATCTGAGGTCACCATGAGACCAGAGAAACTGGGACCACCGAATCAGAGGCAATTTTTTTAATTGCATGATGATCAATGACAATGAGGATGACGTAATTATGCTGCTGTGGAAGTGCATATGCTTTGAGACTACTTGACAGGGTTTGTACTCTACGCTTACTATCATAATATATCCCGGCGTCAACCGGGCCGAGAGATACAGACACCTGTAGTGTTGGTCAGGTAATTTGAGCAACACTCTCAAACTCGCATCCGTTAAGTGGATGAAGCTCGACTGTGTGGTCCCAGTCTTCCCACTGAGCCCACAGCACACTCACTCTGGGTAGGAGCCGGCCGGAGTCCGAAAAATCCCTATGACTCTTATGGGATTCGAACCCACGACCTTCCAGTCCGTAACCCAAGGCGCTAACCACTGCGCCATGGCGGCTGGTCCAAACTATATAAATAGTAGGTTGCAAAAACATGGCAAAGAACTACAAAAATTAACAAAAACCCACAACAATTGAAAATACTCTAATGTTGGAAAACAAACAATTGTGAACTACTTGTAACGGCAGCTGTGAAACAAGCAAAATGTAGATTCCCACGACCATACTTTACAAAAAAGAGAATACTGGGGATTGCAACAGAGACAAGGCTAACTCACATAATAACTCTGGATTGGTTAAAACTTCCTGCAGAGACTTATCTTAATGATGGTAAAATTGTTTTTAAACCTTGACATTGATACAGAACATGAACATTAGAAAATTTTTCACCGCATATACATTGTTTGGCAAATTTCGCTCGAAAGGCATTTAATTTCAATCTGTAGATTAGTGAAACAATTTTTCTAGTACAGGATTTTCGAAAGCCGTACTGAGTGCAAAGAATGTTCTCAATATCCAGAACTGAACAAGTATGCTGGGGATAACCAGCCTCTTCCTGTTTCTTTTTCACATGTTTCCAGCAAACATTTTGAAGCAAAGCATAACCTTCATGAAGAGAAAGAGGAATATCTAAAACAGTTGAATAGCTATAAATCATGACAACTCTGAAGGAAATGACTATAAAATCATGCGACCTTGATCCCATACCTGCTCCTGTTTTCTCACAATGCCTTCCACAACTTGTGCCTATTATCACTAAAATAGTAAACTCATCTCTTCAGTCAGGAAATTTTCCATCAGCTCTTAAAACAGCAATAGTCACACCTCTACTGAAAAAGCACGACCTCGATCCCAACATTCTGAAGAATTATAGGCCTGTCTCAAACTTACCCTTTATCTCTAAAGTACTAGAAAAAGTTGTTCTCAAACAGCTCAACAGTCACCTTCATTCCAATGATCTTCTTCCCACTTTTCAGTCTGCCTATCGCCCCAACCACAGCACCGAAACCACCTAGTCCATACTTTAGATACACTTCTACTTGCTTCTGATACAGGAAAAATTCCCTCCTCACTCTTCTTGACTTATCTGCAGCCTTTGATACCATAGATCACTCAATTCTTCTTTCTCGCCTCCAAAATACGTTTGGTATTGATGGCACAGCCCTCACCTGGTTTACTTCATACCTCACAGCCCGGGTTCCAGAAAGTTATTGTAAACAAATTCAATCAAAACCTGTCAAATGGAATGTGGAGTCCCGCAGGGATCAGTCCTGGGCCCTGTTCTCTTTACTCTATACACTGCTCCACTCTCACATATAATAAACAACCACCCTATTGATCATCATTTCTATGCCGATGATACTCAACTTCAGTGCAGCGATACTGTTGAAAACTTGCCTTCCCTCCTGACAATTATATCCTACTGCCTTCAAGACATTCAAAACTGGATGACTCAGAACAAGTTACAACTTAATGCCGATAAAACCGAAGCCATGCTCATAGGGACCCAACATAAACTTTCCTCTATCACAAAAACTTCAATAGAATTCGGCAATACGTCAGTTCCTTTGTCCAACTCTGTGAAGTATTTAGGAGTAGTTCTAGACAACCACTCTCTATGAAAAATTCATCACCCAGACCTGCCAGTCTTGCTACTATCAATTACGGCGCATAAGCGCGATTCGCAAGTATCTGTCCACTGATGCAACTTCCAAGCTTGTCACATCTCTTATTTTTTCACGTTTAGACTACTGTAATTCTCTTTTGGCTGGCCTACCAGCATCATCTATCCACTCTCTTCAACGCATACAAAACTCTGCAGCTCGACTGGTCCTAAGAAAGAAAAAATCTGAACACATCACTCCTCTTCTGCGATCTCTTCACTGGTTGCCTGTCTCACAAAGACTGCAGTATAAAATCAATACCCTCTGTTTCAAATGTCTCCACAAATCTGCACCCTCTTATCTCTGTAACTGTCTTCACCTGTACACTCCATCCCGTTCCCTTCGTTCAGCCGCAGATACTTTGTGCTTTCGAACACCCAGATTCAAACAAACCACTGTTGGCCGTCGCTCCTTCTCTGTTTCTGGTCCATCCACCTGGAATGACCTCCCTCTTTCACTTCGTCAAAAGCCTTCACTTGATTCCTTCAAATCCAGCCTCAAAACACACTTATTTCCTACCTGAGACTTTCCCCCACATATCTGCCCCTAATTTTCAACAGCATCTTTCACGTTTTAAGTGTTGTTCGTGTGTGTGTGTGTGTGTATTGTGTGTGTGTGTGTGTGTGTGTTGTGTGTATGTGTGTGCGTGCGTGCGTGTGCGTGCGTAGTGCGCGCGCATGGATTTCTCATTATGTTTAAGGAGAGTTGCATGCCTGTAAATGATTGAGTGCAAGCGCTTCGATTTGTTTGTTTTTTACAAGATTCAGCGCTATATAAATTCCATATATTATTATTATTATTATAATGTTTTGCTGCCTTTTTGGCAGCTTTGTCAACCTTTTCATTAAAATGAATACCACAATGAGATGGAACCCAGCAGAAAGTAACATTCGAACCCCTCAGAATTAGAAAATGTACCAACAGATTAATTTCAGTAATAAGATTCTGCCTAACGGTCGAAGACGAGTTACTGAGAGACTGTAATGCAGATTTAGAATCAACACAGAACAAAATCTGCAAAACAGTATTGCGGAAATCAAGCAGAAAGTACAAAGCCATCAAAATAGCATTAAGTTCAGCAGTAAAGATGGAATGATTTTCGCCGATATGATAGGACTTGTCAATCTTTAAATCTGGAATAATGAATGCTGCCCCTGCTTCCTTGTTTTTAAGAAGGGATTCGTCAGTGTATATCTTAAGATGAGAAGGATATGTATCTTCTAGGTGCACTTTTATATAAGAGCCAATAATAAGCCCATTTTCTTGTTTTTTTTTAAAGAGAGATGGTAGATATCAAAATCTGCTTTCTGAAGTTCCCATTTTGGACAAGGTGTTAAAAGAGGTGTGGATTTTTGCCAGTCTTTAGGATTGATACTTGACTCTTTGAAGATATTGGAAGTGTAAGTACTAATAGTGACAAAAGAAGAGATATTTTTAAGTCTATTGGGAAATTCTAAGTCGGATCTAATTGAAATTTCCGATGCAATATTGTTTTCAACTGTCGAACTTCTTAAAACATACTTTGAAACGGCTAAGTTACGATAATCCTCTAGAGGTAGTACTCCTATTTCTCTATACGTTCCTAAAGAAGATGCATGAAACGGAACTCCCAAAGCAATCCGGAAAGGTTTACAATCTAAGCTTTGAATTTTGTTCAATAGATATTTGGGGGCACTAAAGAATAATTCTTGACCATATGTTAGTTTAGAACAAACCAGTGATAATGATAAATGCTTTAGTACCAATGAATCTTGTGCCCACATTTGCTTTCGAATTGCCTTCAATACATTCAGACTTCGTCTTGCCTTGTTCAAAGCATATTCGATGTGACAATGCCATGTTAATTTTGAAGTGAGTATGATACCAAGAAATTTTACCATAGGCTTATAATCCAGAACTCGTTCACCAATTCTGAAAACAGGAAGTTTAGGAGGATCAGCACCATTGTTAAAAAGCACAACCTGTGTCTTTTCTGTAGAAAGACCTAACCCATTTTCCACCATATATTATAAATGTTATCCAACTCAAGCTGATATAACTTTCTATCATAATTCAAATGTCTTTTAGGTGTTACCTTTTGATTGCTACCCTTTTCCACATACAAAGGTCATCAGCATATTAGACAAGAACAACATTATCAGACACATATTCAGAGATATCATGAAGTAAAATTTTAAATAAATAGGGCGCAATCACAGAGCCCTGAGGTATGCCCATTTGTGGAAATGTAAGTGTGGAGTAAGTATTTCCAACCTTTGCCTGAATGCTTCTTCCTGTGAGAAAATTTCTAAAATAAGAATAGATGAAACCTGACAATCCAATACATTTTAATTTATATAACAATCTAGCATGCCAAACTTGGTCATAAGCTTTGTTTATGTCAAAGAACATGACAAAAATATTTTGTCTTCGTCCAAACTGATGTTTTATTTGGGTAGTCAGCTTAACTAAATGGTCTATGGTTGATCTTCCTTTTCGAAATCCTGCTTGATTAACTGGGACAATTTTATTTTTCTCACAATAATACACTAGTCTATTTAAAATAACTTTTTCCATAAGTTTTCCAGTGTGTGATGAAAGTGCAACAGGTCTATAGCTTTTTGCATCACTTTTCTATTTTCCTTGTTTTAGTGGGGGGAATAATAATAGACTGTGTGTGCCGGTGTGCCTGCGTAAGTGTGTGTGCTCATGTGTGCGCGCGCGCATTTGTGTGTGTGTGGGCTTGTGTGTGCACCAATACAAGAGAGAGAGAGAGAGAGAGAGAGAGAGAGAGAGAGAGAGGAGAGAGAGAGAGAGAGAGAGAGAGAGAGAGAGAAAGTGTGTGTGTGTGTGTGTGAGAGAGAGAGAGAGAGAGAGAGAGAGAAGAGAGAGAGAGAGAGAGAGAGAGAGAGAGAGAGAGAGAGAGAGAGGAGAGAGAGAGAGACAGACAGAGAGGTACAGAGAAAGAGACAGAACACGTACACACACACACTATTATATGTGTGCAAACACACGCAGTATATCTTGCACACACGTTAAATCCTGTTCCACTTTTCGTAAGAGTAGGCTATTGTGTGCCGGTGGGAACAGATGACAGAATTTACAAAAACCGGAAACACACGGGGACTGGATGTAAAAAAGCACATAAGAGCTTATTTCATTATCCTCGATATAAAAGAATAAAATAAACAAAAATAAATAAAATTATACATATATAAGAACAATAAGAACAATAAGAACAAGAACAAGAACAATAATCCCAGCCTTGACTGGCCATTGACATGGATGTCTTCCCTTGGTGATTCTCTGAACGTGAGAACGAGTGTGAATTCTGGTTTTGTTTTGTTTTGTTTTGAATTGTTTTGTTTTGTTTTGGTTTTGTTTTGGTTTGTTTTTGTTGTGTTTGTTTTGTTTTTTGTTTTGCTTTGTTTGTTTTGTTTTTGTTTGTTTGTTTGGTTTTGTATTTGTTTTGTTTTGGTTTTGATTTTGGTTTGATTTGGTTTTGGTTTGGTTTGGTTTGGTTTTGTGTTGCTTTGGTTTGGTTTGTTTTGGTTTTGTTTGGTTTGTTTTGGTTTGGTTTTTTGTTTTGTTTTGTTTGTTTGTTGCTTGGTTTGTTTTTGACTCCTCGGCTACAGCTCCGACTTTCACCTATGGTGACATTTCGCGTATGCGATAATCCCACCATGAGGGTAGCCGCATTCCGACTTCGGGGATGTATGCTGGGTATGTTCGTGTTACCGTAACCCACCCAACACTGACATGACTTACTGGATCTTTAACGTTGCATGTTTGATCTTCTGCATGAATTCAGGCATTGGCAGGCATGCACTTGAAGTTGACCTGGGAGATCTTAATAACAAAGAATTCCCACCCTAATTCACCAGACTCCGCCAAGAATCGAACACACGACTTGGAATCTATGGAGTTGAAGTCGAACGGTCTTAACCACTCTGCTATAGCGTCCTTCATGAACGGGGTGTGTCACGGGAAAGTAAAGTATTGTGATACCTGCCATCCTCTTCCAAAGCAAACAAGCTTATCACCACCTTCCCTGTAATTAACCATTCAAAGTATCCAAATCCAATTATCAGAAAACAAAATAAACGGAACACCCGTCTCAAGATTAAACAAACAATCTACGGAGGCTGTAGCTTTTGAAAAAAATTATTCTTTTATATCGAGGATAATGGAATAAGCACTTATTTGCTTTTTTATATCCAGTCCCCGTCTTTATGCGGTTTTGTCAATTCTGTCATCTGTTCCTATCGGCACACAAAGGCCTACTCTTACGAAAAGCGGAACAGATTTAAAATGTGCGCAAGATGTTCTGCATGCGTTCGCACACGGGGCCTCGGTTTATAGTCTCATCCGAAGGACTTTTGGGGATATTGGAGTCTGCACTGATGTTAACTCCAGGGGAAAATATGCCCTTGAACGGGAATCGAACCCGGGCCGTCAGATTGCCAGCGCAATGTTCTAACCACCAAGATATCCCGTCCCTCCAGCTGAGGGGATAAGACCGTTCAACTTCAATCCCAAGGGTCCATAAAGTCGTGGGTTCGAATCTTGGCAGCCTCTGGTGAATTAAGGAAGGTTTTGTTGGTGATTTTTTTTTAAACAATCTCCTAGGTCAGCTTCAAGTGCAGACTTGCCAGTGCCTTCGTTCCCTTCGTGTATGTACAAAATGTAGAAGATAAAAATTTTAACATGCATGTCAGCGTTTTGGTGAGCTAGGATAACACGAACACACTCAGCATACATCACCAAAGACAGAATGTGGCTACCTTCATGGTGGGCAAAAATGGCCGCATAATTATGCAGAATCTCACCATTGATCACCAATGGTCCTCCTCCCTCCCCCCCCCCCCCCCAGCTCTAGCCAAGAAAAGAAAAGAACACCTTCGCTCCCCCCCCCTCCCCCCAAAAAACAACAAACAAACGTCATTTGCTTTTTCTGTTTTGCCCCCCACCTCTACTTATAAATGGGGCTGTGACGTCGGAGTTGAGGTCACTTCCTGTCTGCCACTCCGTCAGACAGAGGTCACAGTTTGTCAGGAAAAGGTCTGATCCATGCATTCAGATCAGAAAGGGGTATAGCTCGGGGGGAAACACTTAAGAGGAGGATTAATCCAATGAGAGATGTTTGTGCGTGTGTGTGTGTGTGTGTGTGTGTGTGTGTGTGTGTGTGTGTGGTGTGTGTGTGGTGGTGGTGTGTGTGTGTGGTGTGTGTGTGATTGAGGGTAGGGAGGGGAGGGGAAGAAAAAGGGTAGGGTGAGTGGTGGTGGGGTGTGTGTGTGGTGTGTGTGTGTGTTGTGTGTGTGTGTGTGTGTGGTGTGAGGGGGAGGGGAGGGGAGGGGGTAGAGGCAGTGCTAGGATAAACATTTCTGTGATGTGGAAGAGAGTTCCAGTCTAGCGGTTCAAATAGTGCCGTAAGTGGGTATGATTGATTCCTTTGTCGGGGTCGATGTGGGAATGTGGAAAAGTGGGGACGTGTTTGGCTGTTTCTGGTGTGTGTGTGTGTGTGTGTGTGTGTGTGTGTGTGTGTGTGTGTGTGTGTGTGTGTGTGTGTGTGTGTCTGTGTGTGTGTCTGTGTGTCTGTGTTCACTTTTACGTCTGTCCACTTAAAGTGAGTGTGTGTGTGTATGTGTGTGTATGTGAGAGAGGAGTATAGTAGAGTGGTGGTGTGATGTGTTTGTATGTGTGTGCAGTTGTGTGTATGTCGGTGAATTTGTGTGTGTATGTGTGTGTGTATGTGTGTTCATGTGTGTAGTGTGTGTGTGAGAGAGAGGAGTATAGTGGAGTGATGGTGTCATGTGTGTATGTGTATGTGTGTGTGTATGTGTATGTGTGTATGTATGTGTGCGTATGTATGTGTGTATGTATGTGTGTGAGAGAGAGGAATATTGTAGAGTGGTGGTGTAATTTTGTGTGTATGTGTGTGAATGTGTGTGTGTATATTTTGTGCGAGTGTATGTGTGTATGTGTGTGTATGTGTCTTTATGTATGTGTTTGTATGTGTGTGCATGTGTGTGAGAGAAAGGAGTATTGTAGAGTGGTGGTGTAATGTGTGTGTGTGTGAATGTGTGTGTGTAGGTGTATGTGTGAGAGAGAACGAGAGGAGTATATTAGAGTGGTGGTGTAATGTGTGTATCTGTGTATGTATGTGTGTGTATGTGTGTGAGAGAGGAGTATTGTAAAGTGGTAGTGTAATGTGTGTGTATATGTGTGTATGGATATGTATGTGTATGCACTCACGCGCACGCATGTGTGTGTGTTGTTTTCATATGAAAACACATAAAAACAAACAAACAAAAATAAATGCACAGAAAACAACACAAAATCAGGAGACAACACACAAAGACCAAACACAGACTCCAACATGAAGACAAGTTTTACATACAAAACCCAACAAAGAATAGTCACAGAGATGAAGACACAAGAAACAGAAATCGAGAATACCAGAATGCGTACATCCGCGTACATCAGTGTCGACATTTATTACCAACATCCAACACATCAACTAGGCGGGACAGCAAAAGCCTGGTGGTTAGAGCTATGCCCTTGCAATCTGACGGCCCGGGATCGATTCTAGGTTTGAGCTTTCACCGAAACACCGCTAAAGGAGATCCCCCCCCCCCAACCCCCCTGGAGTTAACATCAGTGCCACCTCTAACTCCCCAAGAAGTCCTTCAGAGAAAGCTATACACGGGAAGACCGGTGTGTGAACGCATGCAGATCATCGTACGCACACGTAAAAATCCGTTCTGGCTTTCGAAAGAGTAGGCTATTGCGTGCCGGTAGGAACAAAATTAATGATTAAGTTGATGGAACACAGCGCACAAAACCAGCACTACTCTGTCAAGGGTCCAGGGTCCAGTGCTAAATTGCTCCCTTGCCTTGACCAGCTCCAGTGCAGTCAGGTCCTGCTATAACTGGCACCAGCTAGAGTGCCTGGGCTGGGATGGAATGAACAGCAGCTGAAGAATGGCTGAAAGCAGGGGGACACTTGACAGCTGTGAAAAGCGTATGCACACTGGTGTTGTGGTTAGATGCACACTGGTGGTGTGTTTAGATGCACACTGGTGGTGTTGTGTTTAGATGTACACTGGTGTGTGAGTTAAGATGCACACTGGTGTGTTAAGATGCACACTGGTGTGCGTGTGTTTAGATGTACACTGGTGGTGTGTTATGATGCACACTGGTGTCGTGTTTAGATGCACACTGGTGGTGTGGTTAGATGCACACTGGTGTGGTTAGACATCAACCCCGAAGTCAGAATGCAGCTACTTTCGTGGAGGACATACACGGTCGCATACGCAAAATCCAACCATTGGAGAACATTGGAGGGCTAGCCAACAAAAACAACCCCACCCCCAAAACAAAAAACAACAACAAAAGAAACCGAACATACATACCAAACAAACAAACAACAGCAACAACAATACACACACACATACACACAACTTACACACACACACGCACGCACGCACGTAACACACACACACAACACACACACACCACACACACACGCGCACACACACACACACACCACACACACACACACACACACACACACACACACACACATTTGCGATGTATACATTTCATTGCATGAATCATTGGTAACTTTTTTTCCTTACCAATTTGTTTACTTGTGTCTACAAGCCTTCTAGACTTCATTGGCACTAAACGATGTTCTGTCCTGTTCTGTCCTGTTCTTCTCTGTTCTGTTCTGTTCACACATAAGCACAACAACACCCCACAAAGCAACAACAACAAAAACAAACAAAAGAAAAGAAAAAAATACAAAATAAAAACAACTACAACAACATCCCCAAACTACCAAACTCATCCGCTCTCATCTCATTCACGTCAATTCCACCACCCCCTTCCCTCCACACACACCCATACATCTCTGCACAGCAAGTCTGTTCAAAGCACATCATCATCAATCAAGGTCATTGCCCTCTCCCCCAGGTCAGGCCTCTCTGGTCTACGTGACGTAACAGTGACGTCAGTGCTGAGGTCACTTCCTGTCAGACAAGGTGCAGCCTTTGGCAGGAGGGATCAGCATGCAGTCAGTCAGTCACCCCACACAGTCAGTGCGCGCGCGCGCGGGTATGTGTTTGTGTGTGTGTGTGTGTGTGTGTGTGTGTTTTGTTTTAATTTTTTAATTCTTTTATTTCGAGGAGAATGGAATAAGCACTTATATGCATTTTTTTACATCCAGTTCCCCCCGTGTGTATGCGGTTTTGTAAATTCTGTCATCTGTTCCCACCGGCACACAATGGCCTACTCTTACGAAAAGGGGAACAGGATTTAACGTGTGCGCAAGATGGTCTGCGTGCGTTCGTGTGTGTTTTTTTTATTTAATTTTTATTTATTCTTTTATATCGAGGATAATGGAATAAGCACTCATGTGCTTTTTTTACATCCAGTTCCCGTGTGTATGCGGTTTTGTAAATTTTGTCATCTGTGTGTGTGTGTGTGTGTGTGTGTGTGTGTGTGTGTGTGTGTGTGTGAGTGAGTGAGTGAGTAGAGTGAGTGAGTGGGTGTGTTTTCGTATGTGTGTGTGTTGTATGTGTGTACGTTGTGTGTGTTGTGTTGTGTGTTGTGTGTGTGTGATGTGTGTTGTGTAGGTTGGTGTGTGTTGTGTTGTGTGTGTGTGTGTTGTGTTGTGTGTTGTGTGTGTGATGTGTGGTTGTGTGTGTTGTGTGTGTGTGTGTGTGTGTGTGTGTATGAGAGAATATCGGGGGGTCTAGGAGGAAGGGGGGGGGGGGGGGGGGGGGGGGAGTGAGAATCGTAGTTTGTGTGACGGTTCCTATAGCCAAGTGGTTAAAACCGGTCAACTTCAACTCCATGAGCCCACGAAGTTGTGGGTTCAAATCTCCATGGCACTGTCTAGTGTGCTGAAGGTAAGGGTTTTAATAATATCCCAAGTGCAGTCCTGCCTTAATTTCTCACATACAGAAGATCATTTATGCACGTTAAGGGTCACGTCATTCATGTCGACGTTCGGTGGGTTACGGAACCACGAACATAATTATCTAGCAGGCATCCTAAATTCAGAATGCGGCTACTTCATGGTGAGTCAAAAACAGTCGCATTTGCAAAATCTGATCATAGGTGAACCTCGAAGGCAAAACAAATGACAAGAGTTTGTGAGCTGTGGGTGTTGGTTTTGTTAGTGGGTTTTGTTAGTGGGGTTTTTGTTAGTGGGTTTTTTGTTAGTGGGTTTTGTTAGTGTTTTTTTGTTAGTGGGTTTTGTTAGTGGGTTTTGTTTAGTGGGTTTTTGCTAGTGGGTTTTGTGTTAGTGGATTTTGTGTTAGTGGGGTTTGTTAGTGGGTTTTTTTAGTGGTTTTTTTTGTTAGTGGATTTTGTTAGTGGGTTCCGTTAGTGGGTTTTGTTAGTGGGTTTTAGTGGGGTTTTGTTAGTGGGTTTTTGTTAGTGGGCTTTGTGTGGGTTTTGTTAGTTGGTTTGTTAGTGGGTTTTAGTGGGTTTTGTTAGTGGGTTTTGCTAGTGGGTTTTTGTTAGTGGGTTTTGTTAGTGGGTTTTTGGTAGTGGGTTTTGGTGTGGTCTTGTTAGTGGTATTGTTTAGTGGGTTTTGTTAGTGGGTTTTGTTAGCGTGTTTCGTTAGCATGTTTTGTTAGTGGGTTTTGTTAGTGGGCTTTGTTAGTGGGTTTTGTTAGTGGGTTTTGTTAGTGGGTTGTGTTAGTGGGTTTTGTGTTAGTGGATTTTGTTAGTGGGTTTTCGTTAGTGGGTTTTTGTTAGTGGGTTTTGTTAGTGGGTTTTGTTAGTGGGTTTTGTTAGCGGGTTTCGTTAGTGGGTTTTGTTAGTGGGTTTTGTTATTGGGTTTTGTTAGTTGGTTTTGTTAGAGGGTTTCGTTAGTGGGTTTTATCATTGGGTTTTGTTAGTGGGTTTTGTGTTAGTGGGTTTTGTTAGTGGGTTTTGTTAGTGGGTGTAAAGATGAGTATGTTTCGTTGTTGGTGTGGAATTGACAAGCGGGGTAGTTCCAGGCGTTTTATCTAATATAATTTCATTATTTTTCGAGAGTAATGAATGTGTACTTGAAAGGACAATAATAATAATAATAATAATAATAATAATAATAATAATGATAACAATAATAATAATGATAGTAATAGTAATGCTGATAATAATAATAATAATAAGAATAATAATAATAATAACAATAATATAAATAACAACAACAACAACAACAACAACAGATAGTAATGTTGATAATAGTAAATTTGATAATAGTAATAAAAAATAATAAAATAAATTTTTAAAAATTCATCAACATCATCATAGCGGCGACGTGGCTGCTGCTGCTGCTACTGCTGATGATGATACTGATAATGATGGTGACAATAATAGATAATATTATATTGGGATATGATATAGCGCTAAATGTTGTAAAGCAACAAACCAAAGCTCTTGTGTGCTCCTCCTCCCCCCCCCCCCCCCCCCCCCCCCCCCCCTTATATCTAGTCCCTATGTGCACACGGTTTTGTAAACTTAATACTTTGTTCCCGTCAGCATAAATAATGGCCTACTCTTCTGAAAGGCAGACCAGATGTTAATGTGTATGCAGTGTGTCCTGCGTACTTGTTGCGTCATGACTAGAAAATTGAGGTATAATGCGTTTAATTGTGTCATGACAGGAACATTCAGGTCTAATGCGTTTTATTGTGTCATGACAGGATAATTGAGTAGTAATGCGTTTGATTGTGTCATGACAGGATAATTGAGGTCTAATGCGTTTTATTGTGTCATGACAGGATAATGGAGGTCTAATGCGTTTTATTGTGTCATGACAGGATAATGGAGGTCTAATGCGTTTTATTGTGTCATGACAGGATAACGGAGGTCTAATGCGTTTTATTGTGTCATGACAGGATAATGGAGGTCTAATGCGTTTTATTGTGTCATGACAGGATAACGGAGGTCTAATGCGTTTTATTGTGTCATGACAGGATACTTGAGGTCAAATGCGTTTTATTGTGTCATGACAGGATAATTGAGGTCTAATGCGTTTTATTGTGTCATGACAGGATAATTGAGGTCTAATGCGTTTCACTGTCACGAAGGAAACATTGAGTACTAAGGCATTTCATTGTATCACAAAGGTAAAATTCAGTACTAATGCGCTTCATTGTGTCACAAAGGTAAAATTGAGTACTAATGCGCTTCATTGTGTCACGAAGGTAAAATTGAGTACTAACGCATTTCATTGTGTCACGACCAGAAAATTGAGTACTAATGCGTTTTATTGTGTCACGAAGGAAAAATTGAGTACTAATGTGCTTCATTGCGTCAAGACTAGAAACAGTGTCCAGAGTTCATTGACATAAAAGATGGCATCGCCCTGTTGGTAAGTAAAGCAGATGAAGAAAGGGCTGATCCTGGAAGTATGCTTCTACAGAGTAAGGCACGCTTTTGTCATTGGCCGGTCTTTGGGAAGATGTGAATTAGATTGGGTAGCTTCTAATTTAAAAGGTATGCAGGGTTAGTGTGTGTGTGTGTGTGTGTGTGTGTGTGTGTGTGTGTGTGTGGTGTGTGTATGTGTGTGTGTGTGTGTGTGTGTGTGTGTGTGTGTGGTGTGTGTGTGTGTGTGTGCGTGCGTGCACGAGAGAGAGAGCTATGCATGCTTGTATGCTTCTGTAAATGTCGGGCAAGTGTACTTAAAACACACACACACACACACACACACACACACACACACACACACACCACACAAACGAATGAACACACACACACGCACACACACACACACACACACGAACGCACGCACACACACACACCACACACTCCTATTTTTAGACTCCTTTAATGTTAAAGGATAGCTTCTGGTTATATGAATTGCAAAGTTGATATTTTAACTGTTCATTTTTTCTTTTCAGAATTCTTGTTTATGCTTTTTTCGCAATTGTTGTTTATTGCGATTGATTAGTTATATGCATACTCCTCCCCCTACACACGCACACACGCACACACACACACACACACACACACACACACACACACACACACGCATGCAAAACACACACACACACACACACTTTCCCGTCTGATATCACTACTTAGCGGAAGGACGTTAAACTGAAGAACCACTACTACACACACTACCTCCCTCACTCACCCCTACAGACAGCGCTATCAATGTTCTAATCTGTTCCATTCCACCAAAAACAACCCACTTCAACCCAGAGCCAGAGTAATCAAACTTTATTTTCTCAGATCGTTGAAAGTTTCCAAAAGATCATGAAGAATATATGAGAGGAAAAAAAAGAACGAAGTCATACTTTACACAACTGAAAAATTCAGTCGGATTTCCATCAAAGCCCCTATATATGGCAACCAGAAAGTGACGCTTCCGTAAACACGTAATCTTATGTGCTAAGAAGATATTGTTTCTGTAGTGAAATCAAAATATTAACGAGTATCAAAGCACAAAACAGTTTATGTTTAGATCTCACAAAATACGAAAAAGACACACACAAAACCTGTCAATTATTGATGTAAGAAATGTTCAAAGGCTTAAATCAAAAGCTGTTGTGCTTTACAACGTTGTGCTTTGTAAGACTGCTTGTCTCCACTTCAAAAAATCCTGGCAGGACATCTTGTTGTTTTGATTATAGGAGAACAAACACAAAGTTTCTGAAGTTTGAATATAGATGCCTACTTGACGAGGTACTTGAAAACAGCCATATAATGTATATTTGTCATCCAGTGTGTACTTAACGGTCTTATAAGGATTGTAAGGTGTGACGGATGACTCCAAGTGTATTATTTAACGCTCCACCCCATAACAGGTCGCCATACATCCGACGTTAAGTTTTAAACGGTATCTTGTTAGTATTATGTAATAAAGCGATATTTAGTAATGATTAAAAAAACCAAGACTGAAATCGGACAACTCTGTTAAAAAGTTATTACAAAGTGAAAAGCTGGACATAAGGAATTAACAAAATGAGAAATGAACCAACTTTTTGCATCGTTATAGATGATCGGGATGAGGAGTTGGGTGTTTACAAACGCGATTTTAACGCAACAGAAAACAAAGTTGTGCCTTAATTCAGTACAAGATAGAAGAAAGCTTACAGTTCAATAAACAATCCAAATCGACCACATGACTCCCAAACTGTCTAAACTGGCTCCTAGATAAAAAGCAGGTCACCTAACAATGGGGCTCATTTCCTGGGAGAGGGTCACACATTAGTGTGGCTGACACCCAGGGTATCAAGCTGTGGAACGCCTAGCATTAACCATCATTACCACCACCACCACCATTACTACCACCACCACCATTACTACCACCACAACCACCACAAACAGGTTTCGCTTACAGCAAAGTGAGAGGCTGTATGACCAGTGGCTTTCCCACTCATGGAGTTCCACTTTACAGCTTAGTCTTTAGTGATCGACTATGACTCTCTGACTAGGAGGCTTGACTCGCACAGTCCTTATATGCTGCAGCCCTGGGAGATGGTTGGGCTTTGGAGAACATCTCCAACGCTGACTGTCCTTATGCCCACTTGGCCGAGAGAGTGGGGATGTACTGTGGGCAAGGCATCTCCACTATAATCAAATTTCTGCCCAGTTTCCAAAACAGCAGCTGTCTCTTCTGAGGAGGTCATCGTCGGACACGACGGACAAACATACAATAGGACATGCTTTGCATCTTCGATTCGTGCAAAAAAAAAAAAAGTATTTACGTTGAGATTGAAAACATTTGAGTATTTCACAGATACGGCATGTAAGCTGATAAAGGCCACAGCCTGTCTGTTATTCTTACTGTGCTTTTATCCGTTAGTAGCGGTCATTGTGGTTACAATAGCAGTAGTATCCAAAAGTGTCAGCCAACCTTGAAAACATTTGATTTTCAAATTGAGTAAACGAATGTAAACACACCAAAATTTCCAACATGCACACGGACAATCACAGGCGCTCACGCACACACGCGTGCACACACACACACACACACCACACACACATATATATATATATATATATATATATATATATATATATATATATATATATATATATATGAGAGAGATATATATATACATATGATTATACATACATACATACACACAACACACCACGCACGCATACATGCACACGCACGCGCGCGCGCACTTACACACACACACACACACATGCACTTACGCACACACACACACACACACACACACACACACACACACACACACACACACACACACACACACATACACCTACCTTGATATACGCAATAAGAAAACACCGGAAAATTTCGTCGTCAAGAATAAACTTTGTAAAAACACACACTCTCTCTCTCTCACTCTCTCTCTCTCACACACAGGTGCACGCATACACACAAACAAATGCACGCATTCACGACCACTCACGCACATGCACACACACGTGCGCACACACATACACACACATGCCCATGCCGCGCGCGCGCACACACATACACACACATGCCCATGCGCGCGCGCGCGCACACACATACACACACATGCACACACACACATGTACCCATGCACGCATACAGGGGGACGGGATAGCCTAGTGGTTAGAACATTGCGCTCGCAATCTGACGACCCGGGTTCGATTCCCGTTCAAGGGGGATACTTTCCCTTGGAGTTAACATCAGTGCAGACTCCACTCTCCCCAAAAGCCCTTTGGATGAGACTATAAACCGAGGCCCTGTGTGCGCGCGCACGCAGAACATCTTGCGCACATGTTAAATCCTGTTCCGCGCTTGTAAGAGTAGGCCATTGTGTGCCGGTGGAAATAGGTGACAGAATTTGCAAAACCGCATACACACGGGGACTTAATGTAAAAAAAGCACATAAGTGATTATTCCATTATCCTCGATATAAAAGAATAAAATAGATAAAGTAGAATAAATCACACACACACACACACACACACACACACACACACACACACACACACACACACACAAAGTAAATGTTACCCCCGCCCACCCCCCACTCCCTGAAAACAAAAAAAAAAGATTATGCAAAAAAACGAGCACTGTTTGTAAGATGCAGCAAAATCGTCCCCGTCACATCGATTTGAACAACACTGAAAAGATGAAGGAAACACGGTGATCCCCACCCCCCAAAAAAACCCCCAGCAGACTCAGAGTCCAGCAAATATTGCACAAACCCACAACCACCCCTACCACCTCCCCCTCCTACTCCACCTCCACCCCTTCTCACACACACACACAGTCCTCTAACAACTCCTCCCCCCCCCCCCCTCCTTCCTCTCACACCCTCTGCACTTTCCCCCTCTGCTCCAGAAGCGGACTGCCTCCCCGTGTCCATCCGTTACACGACTTGGATGTCCTTCTACTCCCCCTGCGCAAAGTGGACCGTCCCGGCCGGCCTACCAGCGACAGTCTCCGCATGTTGGAATCTTCCGTGATGGAGGGGTCCGGGTAGCAACGCCCGCAAAAGAGGAAGACGAAGTTCTTCCAGAAGATGGTGTTGAAGATGCAGTACAGCACGAAGTTGCAGGCGGAGTTCAAGAGCAGGAGGAGGTCGGTGATCTCGCGAATGCCCCTCTGGAGGTAGGCCTCTTCATAGTAGCCCATGCCCAAGAACGTGGACATCACCGCGTCCGGGGTGATGCAGATGAGGAAGATGAGGATGACGAAGATGAGCATGATGGTGATGCGGTGGCGACGGCCCGACTTGGAGCGGCCGATGCGGCAGCGGCGCATGCCGTAGATGATGGCGACGTTGAGGGCGATGAGGATGAGCAGGGGGATGATGGAGCGCAGGAAGTTCTGCACCCAGGTGTAGATGTCGGCGAAGAGTCGGTTCTGCCACAGCTCCGTCACCTCTAGGTCCCAGGCCTGGCCGCCCGTCCTGTTGTTCAGCACCTGGCACACACGCACACAGGCACGCGCACACAGGCACAAACAGGCACACGCACGAGGCGCGCGCACACGGGCACGCAAAGCACACACAAGCACGCATGCATACATACATACACACACTTCGGCTTGAAATCGTGGGTTCGGGGTTGGTTGTTTGGTATAGGTTTTGATGGAAAAGGTTAGTTTTAAAGAGAATGCGATAGTTGTAGTCGTTGTACTAGTGATAGTTGCAGTAGGAGTTGTAGTAGTAGTAGTAGCAGCAGCAGCAGTAGTAGTTGTAGTAGTAGTGGCGGTGGTGGTAGTGGATGTTAGAAGTAGTAGTAGCAGTAGCAGTAGTTGTAGTAGTAGTATATGCCGTCAGCGCCTGGGCTTTATCACAGTTCTTCATTAAACCATTGACGCTGGGGGCAACAGCAAGGTGAGAGGCTGTATGACCAGTGGCTTTCCCACTCATGGAATTCCACTTTACAGCTTAGTCTTTAGTGATCGACTATGACTCTCTGACTAGGAGGCTTGACTCGCACAGTCCTTATGTGCTGCAGCCCTGGGGGCTGGTTGGCCTTTGGAGAGCATCTCCAACGCTCACTGTCCTTATGCCCACTTGGCCGAGAGAGTGGGGATGTGCTGTGGGCAAGGCATCTCCACTATAATCAAATTTCTTCCCAGTTTCCAAAACAGCAGCTGCCTCCTCTGCTGTTTTGGAGGTCATCGTCGGACACGATGGTCAAACATGCATACATAGTAGTAGTAGTAGTAGTACTAGTAGTAGTAGTAGGAGTAGGAGTAGGAGAAGTAGTAGGCGTAGGAGGAGTAGTAGTAGTAGGAGTAGTAGTTGGAGAAGTAGTAGTAGTAGTAGGAGTAGTAGTAGTAGTAGCAGTAGTAGGAGAAGTAGTAGCAGTAGTAGGAGAAGTAGTAGGCGTAGAAGTAGTAGTAGGAGTAGGAGTAGTAGTAGTAGTAGTAGTAGGAGAAGTAGTAGGCGTAGGAGTAGTAGTAGTAGTAGGAGTAGTAGTAGTAGTAGGAGTAGTAGTAGTAGTAGTAGGAGTAGTAGTAGGAGTAGTAGTAGTGGGAAAAGTAGTAGGCGTAGTAGTAGTAGTAGGAGTAGTAGTAGGAGAAGTAGTAGTAGTAGTAGTAGGAGTAGTAGTAGGAGAAGTAGTAGTAGTAGTAGTAGGAGGAGGAGGAGGAGGAGGAGTAGAAGAAGTAGTAGGCGTAGAAGGAGTAGTAGTAGTAGGAGTAGTAGTAGGAGAAGTAGTAGTAGTAGTAGTAGGAGGAGGAGGAGGAGTAGGAAAAGTAGTAGTAGGAGTAGGGGTAGGGGAAGTAGTAGTAGTAGAAGAAGAAGTAGAAGGCGTAGGAGTAGTAGTAGTAGTAGGAGTAGTAGTAGTAGGAGTAGTAGTAGTAGTAGTAGTAGTAGTAGTAGTAGTAGTAGTTGTAGTAGTAGTTGTAGTAGCAGTGGCGGTGGCGGTGGTTGTGGTGGTAGTAGTCATAGTAGTATTGGTGGTGGATGTGGTGGTGGTGGTGGTGGAACAGAGACAAAGACAATGACAGAGACAATGACAGTGACAGTGACAGAGAGAGAGAGAGATACAGTGAAAGCGAGAGAGTGACAAAGACAGAAACAGAGACAGAGGGAGATAGACAGACAAACAGAGAGGCAGAGACAGAGAAAGACGAGAGAGAGAGAGAGGAGAGAGAGAGAGAGGAGAGAGAGAGAGAGAGAGAGAGTAAGACAGAGACAGAGAAAGACAACGATATCAGAGAGAGACAGAGACAGAGAGAGAAGAAAGTTACCCCCTACTCCCCTCCGGCGCTCCTCAAAAAAAAAAGAACACCCGTACTAAACACAAACATTGTGGCACTTACCGGAATGAACAATCACAAAATGTAGCTAAACAGGGTTTGACTGAATATTCACCTAAAGGTTACATGAAATTCAAGTTTTATGACGTTAATTCCTCTTCCAAGACTTTGTCGAGAACTCATTTAAAAAGAAAAGAAACCAACCTGGAAAATGTTAACTGAGGCACTTTTTTTTTAAGCCTGATCTATAAACTTCGTTTAACTTTGTCAAAAGTCAAATGGTTCTTAAAGGTCGCTCTTAAATGTGCACGTGCAAAGTACAATCACACTGATCTGGGGAAGGACGAGCCTAGTGGTTAGAGAGTTGAAATCGTGATCTGACGGCCCCGGTTTGAGCCACAACTCAGACTTCCGTTCAAGGGGACTTCCACCCCATCCCACACACACACACACTCCCCCTCTAGAATTAATATCAAGACTGACTCCACTCCCCTGAAGGCGGGGGATGGGGTGGGGGGGGGGGAGACCTGGTTGGTTAGACGCATTACGCTCGTGATCTGCTAACCAGGGTTTGAATCCCGTTCAAGGGATATTTTTCCCTTAGAGTTAACATCAGTGCCGATTCCACACCCCCTCCCATCCCCTCCCACCCCCCACCAAAAAATCCTCTGGATGTGACTATAAAACGAGGTCCCGTGTATGAACGGGCAGAACATTTTGCGCACACGTTAAAACCCGTTCTGCTTTTGGAAGAGTAGGCCAGATAGAACGGAGGACACCTCCCCCCCCCCCCAAACATAACAACAACCAAAAAAAACCCCACACATATGCACACTGGTGTCGTGCTTAAAAATCATCATCGAAGTCAGAATGCGGCTGCCTTAGTATTGGTCCAAAGCAGGTAACTACATTCCCCACATCTCACCTTTGGGGAACCCCAGAGCTGCAGCCCAGGTATATGAGATCAAGATAAACCAAAGCAACAACAACAACAACGAAAACAAGTGTAAAAAGGATAAAGGTAAAGGAGTCCCATAACCTATAAGGTCGTAGGGGAGCGAGGCGTCAGAGACCTCACTTCTCTAGGGCCAGCATATTGAGGGCGGCGCCCATCTCCTCAACCTCGCTGCTTTACCTTCCCTGACCCTAAAAGAGGGCAGGTACCCATTTACAGCTGGGTGAACTGTACTGAAGCCAAGGCGCGCAAACGGTCACCCATCCAACTGGTAACCACGCTCGACGCTGCTTAACTTGGCTGGGGGAAAGCGAGTGCTCCGACCACTGAGCTATCCCGTCCCCGATTCCCTTAGTATATGGCCAAAACGGTTAACTACATTCCCCAACATCTCATCATTGGTGAACCCCAGAGCTTGCAGCCCAGGTATAGGAGAACAAGACAAACCAAACCAAAGCATCAACAACAACGAAAATAAATGCAAAGAACTTAAACCAAAACCTGCACACTGACCTCCACAGTCCTGTATCTCATAGCGTAAGGGATGGCCAGCAGACTCATGCTGAAGAAGACGGCGAAGCTGACGGTGCGAGCGCGCGCAATGCTGCAGTAGGTCTTCACCTTGGTGGGGTGACACACGTAAATGTACCTCTCGAAAGCCACCGACACCGTCAACCAGGCCGACACGCACAGCGAGCAGTTGAAAATGTAATGCGCGTACGGGTACAGACACCCGTACGCCTTGTCCCCTGAGGGCGAATCCACGTGGAAGAGCAGGACGACGATGAAGTAGAGCAGGTCGCTGACCAGCTTGACCCCGTCCGAGATGGCCAGAGACAGGAGGTAGACGTTGGTGGAGCTGCGCATCTGCCGCTGGGACATGACGACGATGCACAGCGCGTTGCCGCACAGACCCAGGATGCAGATGATGGGGTAGATCACCAGCCCCGT
>CM054159.1:46404489-46411989 GCA_028751875.1 Rapana venosa | reverse complement strand
TCAATCTCCCTTTCTCTTTCAGGATAAAGTAAATACCCCCGCCCCCTCTTCTTCTCCCTACTTCATCACGTGTTCTCTGAATTGAGCTGGAGTTATTTTTCTAAGACCTGAAAAATGAGATGTGTCACCACTCTTGATTGAAGTAACGGATGAACACCGAAGCTAGTTCTCGAGATCTTTGATTGGCCAGCGGTGTACGGTATTAACCAATCAAATCATTTTCTAAATATAGAGCCATCGTATGGCGGTGGGTTTGATTCAGTATGCACAATAGTCCTATTGTAAACAAGCCTGTCAAATATATGACAGGAGCTTGATTTTTTAAAGAAAATGTGATATCAATCTTTTAAGACTTTCCGCAAACGCTAGAAATCTTCTGGGTTGTTAACATTTTTTTCTTTTGTTTTTGATTTGCAAAGGCGAGTCTGTTTCTGTTTGACATTTCTGTGTTAATGCATGCATACAATTTAGCATAGCTTGTAACTGTGTGTGTGTGTGTGTGTGTGTGTGTGTGTGTGTTTAAAAGAGAAAGAGAGAGAGAGATAAAGAGAGAAAGGTTTTTAAAATTAAGAATAAAATAATTCTTTTATATCGAGGATAATGGAATAAGCACTTATGTGCTTTTTTGCATCCAGTCCCTATGTGTACGAGAGAGAGAGAGAGACAAAGACAGACAGACACATAAGATATATAGGAAGTTATGTAGATAGGTAGATAGATAGATATAAAGCATGCACACAGACAGACCAAATGATTTAAATTTTCCAAGTCAAAAGTTACTTTTGCTTATGTCTGAAAACCATGATGTACTTTCGAACCTCGAAATAGGTGTTTGTTTGTTTGTTTGTTTGTTTTTACGTTTCTTAGCTAAAGCTTTCAGGTTGATCAATGATGAGATTTTGCGTCTTTGGTCGTTTTTACCCACCAATAAAGGTAGCCACAATCAAGTTTCGGGGGATTCAAAATCGCTTAAGAAATCCTGTCTTTGGGAAGTGATAAAACCAGTGAAACAGCATGAGCCAGTCAAAAAATGGAACTTTTTATTTACATGACAGAAATGTTGTGGTGCCTTCAAATGGTGTATCCTAAATTAATCACTGCTGTCAGCTTCCCCCTCTTTCAGCTGCTCTCCATGCCAGCCCAGCTGGCGCTAATTGTAGCAGAGACTGACCACAGCTGAACTTGCTAAAAAGGAAGGGGCTGATTTTAGCGCTGTGCCCTCGATCCTTGGCTCGAGTTACGTTCGATTCGTTTGCTGTGCACTATTTTTTTAATGTGAAAAAGACATGCCGACTACAAGACTGAGTGGCAAGGGAACCCAAGCTAGCTGACGTGACGCCAGTCTTGCAGAACACAGTTTGTGAACTCCAGGAAACTCATTTTTGAGATGGTCAGAGTACGAACGAGTGAGGAGTACCTGGCATCCGCAATGCTGCCGCTTGCGTGTAAGTCTGTCTGATTGGCAATTTACTGTTTGTCTTCTTCAATTAGAGTCCAGTGCTCTCTCTGTGTCTCCCTCCCTCTCTCTCTCTCTGTCTCTCTCTCCCTCCCCCTCTCTCTCTTTCTTTCTTTCTCTCTCTTTCTTTCTTTCTTTCTCTCTGTGTGTGTTTGTCTGTTTGTCTGTGTATCCTTCTGCCTGTGTATCTGTCTCTCTGTCTGTCTTCTCTATTTCTGTCTCTGTTCTGTCTCTCTCAGCGTCTTTCTCTTTGTCTCTTTCTGTTTGCCTGTCTATGTATCTCTCTATCTCTATGTCTTTGTTTGTCTGTCTCTAATTCTCTCTGTATCTTTCCCTCTCTGCGCGCGCGCGCATGTGTGTGTACATGCGTACGCGCGTGCGTGCGTGCGCGTGCGCGTATGTGAACGTGTGTGTGTACGTGTGTGTGTGTGTGCTTTTGTGTGCGCGTGTGTGTATGTGTATGCGTGTATGTGTGCGTGTGTGGGGTGTGTGTGTGTGTGTTTGTGTGTATGTGTGTGTGCGCGCGCGCACGTGTGTGCGTTCGTGCGTGTATGTGTGTGCGTGTATTTTTGTGTGTGTGCGTATGTATGTATGTGTGTGTAGGTGTGTGCGCGCGCGCGCGCGAACAAAAATTTCCGTGGGATTAATTTGTAGAACACAGGGTTTTTTTTTAACCCCATAAGAGAGAAGATGGCGAGTGTACGAGGACTTGGCATCAGCATGACATTGCTGCTTGCGTATAGATAACATTGTCTGACTGACAATTTGATACTTGTCTTTGTCAATTTATATCCAGTGGTTTTCCTGTTTCTGTCTCTGTATCTGTTGCTGTCTCTGTCTGTCTGTCTCTGTCTGTCTGTCTCTTGTCTGTCTCTTGTCTGTCTCTGTCTGTCTGTCTCTTGTCTGTCTCTGTCTGTCTGTCTCTCTGTCTGTCTCTTGTCTGTCTGTCTGTCTCTCTATCGTAGTCTGTATGAAAAAAAGGTTGTAAATGCTTATCTGTAACCCTTGAAAAATAACGATCATTAATTTTTATTCAAAGACATCTCTCTCTCAGTCTCTCTCTCCCTTTGTCAGTCTATTTGACTCTCTCTCTCTCTCTCTTCTCTTCTCTCTCTCTCTCTCTCTCTCTCTCTCTCTCTCTCTCCTCTCTCTCTCTCTCTCTCTCTCTCGCGCGCGCGCGCGCGCGCGCGCTGTCTTTCTGTCTGAGTTTTTGTGTCTGTCCGTCTCTCTCTTTTCATTTCTCTCTCTCTGTGCGTGTGTGTGTGCGTTCGCTCGTGTGTGTGTTCCAACATTTTTAAAGGAAACCATTTTCTTTTAAGAAGACAGTCTGTGAACCCTAGGAAGCACAGAGGGGTGTGGGTGCAGTGCAGTGCAGTGCAGGAGTACTGGCAATAGCGGTGTTGCTGCTTGCCTGTCACTTTGCATCTCTGGCTGCTTGAGTACCTTTTCTCCATTTGTACCCTGCGCTTACCCTGACTCTCTCCCTCTGTATGCGTGTGTGTGTGTGTGTGTGTGTGTGTGTGTGCGTGTGTGTGTGTGTGTGTGTGCGTGTGTGTGTGTGTGTGTGCGTGTGTGTGTGTGTGTGTGTGTGTGTGTGTGTGTGTGTGGTGTGCGTGTGTGTGTGTGTGTGTGTGCGTGTGTGTGTGTGCGTGTGTGTGTGTGTGTGTGCGTGTGTGTGTGTGTGTGTGTGTGTGTGCGTGTGTGTGTGCGCGCGTGTGTGTGTGTGCGTGTGTGTGTGTGTGTGGTGTGTCTGTTTGTGTGTGTGTGTTTGCTCACGAATGGATGCATGTCAGAATCAGGTTTTTTTCTGCTTTGTATTTCGAACCATTTTAGCTTTGCACTGTCTTCTTTTTTGTTTAAGCCCACGCTTCCTTTTACTTGTCATTTGTCAGCTTGAAGCAAACAGCATCAGCCCCCTTCCCCCTGCCTCCCCCCCCCCTTCTCCCCTACTCAGAAAAAAGACAACCGCTCCCCCCCCCCTCCCACCACCACCAACAAAAGAAACAAAACCAAAATAAAGCTGCAAAGAAGCAAGCAAGCAAACAGCAATAAATCCCGTATTTCCCCTTTTCTTCCTTTTCTCTCTTGTGGCCTATGCTCTGAAGGGAACCCCAGTTCTTTCCTTGCACGTGAAAAATGAGATCTGCCCTGACTTTCCCTTTAGGCTGTGAACGTCTACTCAACCTCATCTCGAGATCTTTGAGTGGCTAGCTGATCTATACCACCAGCCAATCAAATCATTTTTTAAAAATTCTTAACAAATCATAGCCATTCTCGAGATCTTTGATTTGGTAGCAATTCATACTATCGTCCTATCAAATCACGTTTTTAAATGGAGAACATCTTAAATCATTTTAGAGATGTTTGATTGGGTAGCCATACATACCACCTACCAATCAATTCGCCGTTTTTGATTGAAGAACATCTATAGTCTTCTTTTTTGTCTCCTCTTTGTGCACACAATACTCCGATTCAGCAGAACTCTTTAAACTTCTCAGTATCTCCTACAAAGATCACACCAGCAGCAAAGAAGTGAGGAACAGAACCCAGCAAGGTATTATCAGCCCCTAAGAAGACCTCTTGACCACGGGGCAGAAATGAAAGATGAAGTGGTGTGGGCACATCTCACGATCACAAGAGCTGGCCAAGACAGGCCTAGCCTGCAAGGCAGAGTGTGAAAGGGAGGATGAGAGAAAGAAGACAGAGAAGGAGGAGATGGGAGGAGAAGAGGAGGAGGAGGTCAACATCTCAGACTGGACAGGCCTGAGGGAGGCTGAGTGAAGGAAGGAAGGAAGGGTTGCCAGAGGTGAAGGAAGGTGAAGGGATCTGGCGGTGGAAGATTACTGGTTCAATAGACAGAGGTCTGAAGGCCGGGTATGGGGTTAGAAAACTACACTTGACCACAATATTTTTTTGTAACCGCATCTCTGTTGATAACGTATACATGAACCTATCTTTTATCTGCCTTGCTATCAGTTTTTGCACTAATATTTGGTAGTACTGAAACAGGGGCGGAGGGACGGCGGGGGGAGGGGGGGGGTATAGGGGGTGGGTGGGGGGGGGGGGGGGTTGCCTGAAACGGCAGTGTGTTTGTTCTGGCTAGTCTTTACATCTTTTATCCCCCGTTTTTGTTGCAGTCTAGCATTCTAAAAATTTCTGAATGTCTTTCTGAGTGTACCCTTGCGGTGTGTGTGTGTGTGTGTGTGTGTGTGTGTGTGTGTGCGCGTGCGTGTGTGTATGCGTATATGCATACGTTCGTGCATGCGCGCGTGTCATTATGTATCAACGTGCGTGTGTGGCTGTATGTGTATCATGTGTGTGTGATTTTATGTCTTTCTGTGTTTTACGCACACACCGATAGTTTTTTTCTCCATGTTCACTAAACAGGCCTGAAGCCACGTGTTTTTCTCCTTCCTTCTTCTTCTTCTCCATGAACAGCAAGGCGGCAGCCATTGTCTGTCATATCATGACCTGAAGTGCATTGCCCTGTCATTAAGTGCCAGACAGCTTCTTTCTTCATTTGTCTTTCCTTAATTTGATTCCTTTTTCTCTCCTTCCTTCTCACATCCCGCGCTCTTCTCAATCAACCCCCTGCATTGTAGTCTGCTTAAGGCGGGAAATGAACATCCGCCAATCCTTCAGGCAATTTACAGGATGAATGAGATCTAACATGGCTGCCTGATTGGGGGTCACGTGACCACTTCATCCGCTTTGCTCAGGATCTTGAAATAGGCTAGCTGAGTTGATACTTTTTGAATGATTTTATTGAACACTCTCAGTAATAGATTCTCCATCCCTTTTTTATGCTTTGTATAAAAATATATTTTTTATTTTTTGGTGGAAAATTCAAGTTTGGATTGCAGCTTTGTGAAAGCTAGAGCTTTGTGTCGTTTACAATGATTGATTAGGAGAGTTTAATATGAATAAATCTGGAAATATCTTACTGATAGAACCAGTTTGCAATATATTAATTTGGTGTAAGAAACACTATTTAAAGAGAAAGAAAAGACTACAACAATATCCCCCTACCCTACCCCCACTCCCCAAAGGGTTGGAAAGGCAAGGGAAGGGATAGAGAAAGGGGAGGAGGGATTTATGTCCTGACTCATAAGAGAAACATGATTCGTATGAAGATAAGCTAGTGCTGAATTATTGCTCTGTATCCCTACACCCACCATCACAGTCAGACATTGGCCAACGATCTTTCCGCTATCCCTTATCTGTTGTACTCTCTCTCTCTCTCTCTCTCTCTCTCTCTCTCTTCTCTCTCTCTCTCTCTCTCTCTCTCTCTCTCTCTCTCTTTCTTTTCTTTCTCTTCTCTCTCTCTGTCGACCCCTTTGAAAAAATAGCCAAGCGTTGCACTCTTTTTCAAAAATACAATTTCTCTAAAAAGCTACAACCTAAGACACGCCTATTTTCTATCCCTCTCTTTGTATCTGCCTTGTTTCTTTTCGTCCCGTCACCTCCTCCCCGTCTCTTTTCTGCCTTCTTGGTCCACTCTCCTGCCTGTCTGTTCTTTGTTCCTCGAACGCTCAGACAGCAACCACCGCTGTCTGTCATATAAGCGAAAATGCGTTTGCGCTGCTGTTAAACGCATAACAAGGCAGGCTCGGCGCATCCGACTTCGGCGTGGGAGATATTTGCTACATTTTAAGTCTTTTTGAAAAAAAAGGCAGGAGAATGGACCAAGAAGACAGAAAATAAACAGGAAGGAGGTGACAGGAAGAAAAAGAACAAGGCAGATACAAAGAGAGGGGTAGGAATCAGGGATATCCTAGCACAGAATTTCCAGAAGGTAGGGATGCTATTTATACTGACAGGCCACCTACATCCTAGAGAGAGAGAGAGAGAGAGAGAGAGAGAGAGAGAGAGAGAGAGAGAGAGAGAGAGAGAGAGAGAGAGAGAGAGAGAGAGAGAGAGACGCTTTGACCAATTTATTGTCATTGCCCAATGTGGCCTATCGACAAGGGGGCTACACACGACTTTCTTTTGTAAATACAAATAAATATAAGAAAATTTACATGATGCATTTAACGTAATAAAAAAAACCCACCTAAAAAGAGCTCTCTATGAACAAATAGACTTTAAGCTCTGACGTAAACTCAGTTTCAAACGGAACACAAGGATAAACAACAGGAACCAATAAACAATAACTAATATAATAACAAGAACATTCTAGAATGCTATATCAGACTACCCAATGAAATTGTATGTGAACTTTTCAATACTAATACTTTTGCTGGAGACTACAGCGTAATTATAATGTTTTTTTAAGTGTGTCACAAAATGTTGCTTGAGTTTACAGAATATAAATGTTACTTTAGTTTAGTCACAAATGTTAAGCCAATTGGAACTTAGCTGTGGTTGTCGTAATTTCAGTGCTTCAGCAATAAACTTTACAACAGATTTGATCACAATATCGTCATCAGACGATAAGATAGAAAAAATATCTTGCCTTCGGAAAGCTTCTAGATTGAGAACACTACATTTTTCACGTATGATTGACACTGAAACAGGAAATGCACTTCACCATCAAGAATATGACCACACATATGGCATGGGAACTGCGTGGACATCTCAGGTTGAAACCATCTTTTGTTTGCAGAAAGAGATAAAGAAAGAAAGAAAGAAA
Source organism: Rapana venosa (assembly GCA_028751875.1). NCBI lineage: Eukaryota > Metazoa > Mollusca > Gastropoda > Neogastropoda > Muricidae > Rapana > Rapana venosa. The sequence goes on along the minus strand of CM054159.1, from coordinate 46,404,901 downwards.
GAAAGAAAGAAAGAAAGAAAGAAAGAAGAGATAGAAGAGAGAGAGAGAGAGAGAGAGAAGAGAGAGAGAGAGAGAGAGAGAGAGAAGAGAGAGAGAGAGAGAGAGAGAGAGAATGTGCGCATGAGTGGAGGGGGGAAAATGGGGGCAGACATCTTGTTCAAGAATACACTAAATAGAATACTACTTCTTTGACAATTTAGTCCCAAGTGTGATGTCCTTAAGTGGTTTTTATTTTAGGTCACTAACTGAATTAATACCTTCAAAAGCGCGAACCTGGTCCAAACGTAACAGAAAACCAGTTTTGAACGTAACAGAAAACCAGTTTTTGAACGTAACAGAAAACCAGTTTTAAACGTAACAGAAAACCAGTTTTAAACGTAACAGAAAACCAGTTTTGAACGTAACAGAAAAC
>CM054159.1:46386989-46394489 GCA_028751875.1 Rapana venosa | reverse complement strand
AGAGTATTCAATGCATTCAGAGAGTACCCTAAGATACCAGCATACAGAGAGTACCCCAAAGTACCCAGCATATAGAGAGTACCACAAAGTACTCAGCACTCAGAGAATACCTCAAAGTACCCAGCATTCAGAGAATACCACAGAGAACCCAGCATATAGAGAGTACCCCAAAGTACCAAGCATTCAGAGAGTACCACAAACTTTCCAGCATTTAGAGAGTACCAAAAATACCCAGCATGTAGAGAGTACCCTCAAAGTACCCAGCATATAGAAGTACCCCAAAGTACCCAGCATGTAGAGAGTACCTCCAAAGTACCCAGGATTAAGAGTACCCCAAACTTTCCAGCATATAGAGAGTTAAAAAAAGTACCCAGCATATAGAGAGTGCCCCCAAAGTACCTAGCATAGAGAGTACCCCCAAAGTACGCAGCATACAGACAGTACCCCAAAGTACCCAGCATACAGACAGTACCCCAAAGTACCCAGCATACAGACAGTACCCCAAAGTACCCAGCATACAGACAGTACCCCCAAAGTACGCAGCATACAGACAGTACCCCAAAATACCCAGCATAAAACAGACAAGTCTCATCCCCAAAGTACGCAGCATACAGACAGTACCCCAAATACCAGCATATAGAAGTACCCCAAAGTACCCAGCATACAGACAGTACCCCCCACCCAAAATACCCAGCATACAGACAGTACCCCAAAGTACCCAGCATACAGACAGTACCCCAAAGTACCCAGCATACAGACAGTACCCCAAAGTACCCAGCATACAGACAGTACCCCAAAGTACGCAGCATACAGACAGTACCCCAAAGTACCCAGCATACAGACAGTACCCCAAAGTACCCAGCATACAGACAGTACCCCAAAGTACCCAGCATACAGACAGTACCCCAAAGTACCCAGCATACAGACAGTACCCCAAAGTACCCAGCATACAGACAGTACCCCAAAGTACCCAGCATACAGACAGTACCCCAAAATACCCAGCATACAGACAGTACCCCAAAGTACCCAGCATACAGACAGTACCCCAAAGTACCCAGCATACAGACAGTACCCCAAAGTACCCAGCATACAGACAGTACCCCAGAGTACCCAGCATACAGACAGTACGCTTTTATTTGTTGCTCTACAAGATTCAGCGCTATATAAATCCCATACATTATTATTATTAATATAATAATTTATTATTATTATTATTATTATTAATATTATAACTCCCCAAATACCCAGCATACAGATAGCCCTAATATGGCTTTGGAAGATTTTTCTTCTTCTTTTGATAGAGGAAACAGGTTGTTATGCTAGGACATGTCAAACATAAAAATCATCTCATCATAACATTGACATTTTAAAAACGTAACCACCACAATAACATGTTTCATAAAGGCCTTGGCACTTTGCTTACACCAATAACTCACAAAGCTTTGTCCTGGACCCATCCTAATCCTTATCCTGATCCTAATCTTAACCTTAATCCTGATCCTGTCTCCATTGCCACAGCTGACGGTAAACGCTCCATGTGATGCCAGAAGGGTTCGCCATCTTTCTCTGTCTCTGCCGAGTTCTACGACCTGTAGTCCTCCCAGACAACTGACCTCAGTGATGTTGGCAATAATGTAGGATGTTGGTAGTCTTCCTCTTTTTCGTCTGCCCTCAACCTTATTCTGAAGAACGGTCGTCATCAGACTTGTCTATGTGTTTCTGTTTGAAAAACCAACGTAGCTCACTGTGCGCTTTATATTTTTCTGTTTGAAAGACCAACGTATCTTAGTCTCGGCAATGTTTGTGTGTTTCTGTTTGAAAGACCAACGTATCTTAGTCTCGGCAATGTTTGTGTGTTTCTGTTTGCAGAACCAACAGGTCTCACTCTGCCCTTATCGAGTTCAGTTGACGGCCTGCCACACACCAGCACACACAGAGATTGACAGAGCCCTCTGCAACCAATCTGGGGGCGGGGGGGGGGGGGGGGGGGTGGTTGGTGCGGATTGTTTCCCCTCCACACACACACATACCCACACACTTCATTGAGAAATCAGTGTCGTGCCAGGGCAACTCCTGAAGGAGTTAAGTGGACCAGGCGTTGAAGTCACAGAGTTGACCAGCCAAGGTCGGTTTAAAGGTTTCCCAGCGTCATGTTTCGGGTGGTTTGGAGTTTCTCCTCTTGTGTGTGTGTGTGTGTGTGTGTGTGTTGTGAGTGTGTGTGTGTGTTTGTGAGTGTGTGTGTGTGTGAGTGTGTTTTGCTCTCTCTCATGAAAATATATACAGGTACATACACACTTACATATCTCTCTCTTCTCTCTCTCTCTCTCTCTCTCTCTATATATATATATATATATATATTATATGCTTTTTATATGTTTAGTATTTTTCATTGTGATAATTATGAATCACTTTACCTATATACTTTTCTGTTTACCTCTTTTCCCTTCTTTCAAGTCTTGTGCTTATTCTATTACCCTCAGAAAATAAAATTTCGTTATCGTTATCGTTATAGTTATCGTTATCTTCTCTCTCTCTCTCTCTCTCTCTCTCTCTCTCTCTCTTCTCTTTCTTTCTTCTCTTCTTCTCTCTCTCTCTCTCTCTCTCTCTCTCTCTCTCTCTCTTTCTCTTCCCCCCCCTCTCTGTCTGTCTCTCTGGGTCTGTTTTTCTTCACTTTCATACTCTGTGTCTGTCTTTCAGATTTTCTTTACTTGAACACAAATCTTAACCTAAATTTGGCTCGTGTTGGTCATCCACTTTGGACACAAAGGTTCCTTTGTCTCTTTTTCTCAAACATAAATTTGGAACAAAAGGGGAATGCTGAGAAATACACTAAAACGCCTACTTCCCCTTACTCGCCCCCCTCTCTCTCTCTCTAATAAATTGCCCCCTCCTCTCCCCACATACACGCTTTGTTGATGTTTTACAGCCTTATTTTTGGGTTCCTGTTGACGGTATTATGTTTGGGATTTTACTTATTTACTCGCACTTGCACGCACCCTTTTCTGGACTCATTTTGTCTCTCTTGTCTTTTCTCGGTCTCTTCTGTGTTAATACTTTTTTTATTTTTTTGTTGTTGATATCTTTATTTAAGTTGTTTCATTTTATCTTATTTTATTTTTACCATGGTTCGTGTTTGTCTGCTGCAGGGGAAACTGACAGGTTGTGTAGACAGCAGATGAAAGAGACAAGAAAAAGCTGCTGTGTTGAGAAAATAGTCTGATTGGTTGGTGTCACAGAATGATATAGCCAATCACAGGGCTGGAAGGAAAATATCGTGACTACGACGCCACTTATAAAGCTTCCCCTGTGACGTCCTTTGTTGCCTGTGAGGTGTTTGCTTTCCCGCGTCATCTCGGCCCCTTTCTTGCGTGTGGTTGATTAGACGACGCTCAGTGGGAACATGAAAAACTCGATAATGAAAGGAAAGATGGTGTGCCTGTATTGTTGCTGTTCGTTGTTGTTGTTGCTGTTGCTGTGTTTGCACGTTTCCCAATCTAATAATCTAGGTGTCAGCCATAATAGTGGAGCACTCTGTCTTGATTCGTTTCGTCAGAGAATCATTGTGAGACTGTAACCACGCACTACATGAACAGTTTGCGTGTAAGACTTTTTTTTCCCCCAGTTACCTTCCCATAACAGTAGGTAGCCATACTCTGAGTGCAGAGGATTTTCTTTCTCTTTTAGAAGGTGAATGCAGGGTAGGTTATTGTGCTTGAAGAGCTTGTCATGGTTAAAGATGATCTTAACTTAACATTTGGCAGCACGAAAATATTTCAATGTAAGCCTTGGTCCTTAGCTAATATCGGTAACTGACAAAGCTTTTGAATTTCTGGATCAGCATAAACAAGTTTTTAAAAATACCTCAGCGTTGCCAATACCCAGAGGTGTGTGAAGAATAAACGATGTCTTTCTCCCTAACCAGTTGACAGCCATGGTCAGAACAGAACTATGACGATATGCATAAACATACACTACAAGGAATTACAAAAATAGTACAACACAATGTGAGATCAAACAAGAAAACATAACGCAATACAAAACAGCGAAATGCGATACAGTGCAGTGAAGTACAGTACAGTACAACGCTTTGCAATCGAAGATATGTTTTACAATGCAATACATTTGCAATATAATACAATACCATGCAATGCAATACAATATAATGCAATACGATACAATGCAATGAAATACAATTGCATTGCAATTTAATGCAATACAATGCAGTACATGACAACACAATAAATCTACAACAAAATACACTACATTACAACGCAATACAATACAACACACTACAACACCATACAACCCAACCGAACCCAACCCAAACCAACCCAACCCCAAGCAATGTACACACCAACACAATGCCACACCACCTAACACAGGCAGGTTGTGGGTACTGTGTGAATTGAGTGACCACTGCATAGAAAGTCACCGCAGAGCTGTTCTATTGATGTAACAGTGGACAACATTCTCAGGTAGTCATACTGGTTCTGGCTCTACTTCTCGATGACTTTCGGATGATGCTGCGAAAAGAGAGGTACCAGTTTCCAGTGCACGTATACTATCTTCACACACACACACACACACACACACACACACACACACACACACACACACACACACACACACACACACTCACACACACACACACACACACACACACACCACACACACACACACACACACACACACACACACACCACACACACACACACACACACACACACACACACACACACACACACACACACACACACACACACACACACACACACACACACACACATACAGAGAGAAGTCCTTCGGATGAGACGCAGAACATCTTGCGCTCACGTTAAATCCTGTTCCGCTTTTCGAAAGAGTAGGCCATTGTGTGTCGGTGGAAACAGATGACAAAATTTACAAAACCGCATACACACGGCTACTGGATGTAAAAAAGCACATGAATGCTTATTCTATTATCCTCGATATAAAAGAATAAATAAATAAAAATAAACCCATCCATCGATGACAGGGAAGTAGTAGGCAAAAGTATGGCCGATGGTACGGATGGCACAAGCGGCTTCAGGATGCAGTTTGTGCGTTGTATTGACTGTATGAACATGTCCAGTTCAAGTGTAACGCAGAATCTTCATTTGGAAGAAAAAAAAAGGAGATAGAGTGAATTCCTAGCACAGAAATTCCGGATCGTGGGGATACTATATATGTTTGACATTGTGTGCCGGTTGAAACATGACAAAATTGACAAAACTGCATACACACGGGGACTGGATGTAAAAAAGCACACAAGTGCTTATTCCATTATCCTCGATATAAAAAAAATAAAAGACCAAAAAAAACATCCCCCCCCCCCCCCGGGGCAGTTGGGGGGGGGGGGGGGGAGGGGAGGGGGGGGAGAGAACAAAACAAGACTTTTCTCTTAAATAGCTCCGAGGTGATCCGTTGATAGGGTTTTGGTGTATGCAACCTGTTTTTGCATACAGTTAAGGTAGCCACATTCCACTTTCAGGGATGGTGTTTGAACACAACTTCAGTGTGCATACAGGTGTTTGTTTTTTTTAAAAAGTCAACCCTTTCCTAATTGTATGTATTGGCCTACTCTTCCGAAAAGTGGAACGGTTTTTAACGTGTGCGCATCACGTTTTTGTTGTAGGTTTGTATACGGGACCTCGCTTTAAAGTGTCACCTGATGGACTTCAAGTGGAATGGAGTTGAGCGGGTATTGATGGTAACTCCAGGGAGCAGAAAACACTCATCAGGGTGTCTTAATCGTGGTTCAGAAAACCTTGCTATGAGACAGCAAGACATCCAGACTTATAAACAGAGAGAGAGAGAAAGAGAGAGAGAGGGAGGGAGAGAGAGAGAGAGGGAGGGAGAGCGAGAGGGAGAGAGAGAGGGGAAGAGAGAAAGGGAGAGAGAGAGAGGGAGAGAGAGAGGGAGAGAGGGAGAGAGAGAGTACTCTGTTGTTTATATGTGTGTGTGTGTGTGTGTGTGTGTGTGTGTGTGTGTGTGTGTGTGTGTGTGTGTGTGTGTGTGTGTGTGTGTGAGTGGGAAGAAGAGAGAGAGAGAGAGAGAGAGAGAGAGAGAGAGAGAGAGAGAGAGAGAGAGAGCGAGAGAGAGAGAGAGAGAGAGAGAGAGAGAGAGAGAGAGAGAGAGAGAGAGAGAGCGGAGAGAGAGAAAGAGGGAGAAGGAGAGAGAGAGCTCTTGTGTGTATATGTGTGTGTGTGAGTGTGAGTGTGTGTGTGTGTGTGAGAGAGAGAGTGGGGAAGAGATAGATAGATAGATAGATAAATAGAGAGAGAGAGAGAGAGAGAGAGAGAGACAGACAGACAGACAGACACAGACAGAGAGAGGAGGGGGGGGGGGGTGGCTGAAGTCTGCAGTGGAAGGAAAGAGAAGAGGGCTGGAGGCAGTGTTTCTTTTATCTTTCCTTGCTTTCTGTGTCCGTTGGCTTCTTTCGTTTGTTTTCTTTTTCCTTATTTTTTAGCTGCTCCCTTCTTTCTTTTTGTGTATTTTGTTGTTGTTTTCTTCCTCCTTTTTTGTTCCTTTCTCTCTCTTCTTTTCTTTTTTCATTTAGCGATCTCTTTCTTTCTTTGAGTCTTTGTTTATTTGTTTAATGTATTCAGTCATTATTTTTGTTTTCTACTGGCTTTGTTTCTGTCATTTGTTGGTTGTCTCGTTCCTTCTTTGCATGTTTTCTTCTTTCGTTTCATCCTTTGTTCTTGTTCTCCATTAAAAATAAAATCAATCCATTTTTTATTGTCTTTATTTTACTATTCGTTTTCCTTTTCTCTTTGTCTCTCTGTCTCTGTCTTGTTTTGTCTGTTTGTATGCCTGTCTGTCTCACTTTCCGTGTCTCTCTGTGTGTTTCTCTCTCTCTCTCTGCCTCTCTGTCTGTCCGCCTCTCTGTATGCCTGCCTGTCTGTTTGTCTTTCTGACTGCTAGTCTGTTTGTCTGTCTGTTGTGAGTGTGTATGTATGTGTGTGTGTATGTGCGCGTGTATGTGTGTGTCTGCCTCTCTCTCTCTCTGTTTATCTCCCTGTCTCTCTCTCTGTATCCCCTCCCCCAACTCACTCTCTTTCTTGTCTTCTTTCCTCCCTTCCTTTCTTCTTTCATTCTGTCCACCTCTCTGTATCTCTGCCTGCCTGTCTGTCTTTCTGACTGCTAGTCTGTTTGTCTGTCTGTCTGTGAGTGTGTGTGTGTTTGTGTGTGTATGTACGCGCATGTGTTTGTCTGTCTGCCTGTCTCTCTCTCTCTCTGACTCTCTGTATGCCCCCCCCCCCCCCCAACTCTCTTTCTTTCTTGTCTTCTTTCCAACCATCCTCTCGTCTTTCCTTCTGTCCTTCTCTCTTGCTTTGCTTGCTTGTTTCATTCATTCTTTTTATCAGGGGCTATGGAGGGGTGTCTGTCTCTCTCTGTCTCTCTTCCTGTGTGTGTCTCTCTCTGTCTGTCTCTCTGTAGCCCCTCCCCCAACTCTCTCTTTCTTGTCTTCTTTCCTTC
>CM054159.1:46354489-46381989 GCA_028751875.1 Rapana venosa | reverse complement strand
ATGGCTGGCTGGGACTTTACTACAACGAAAAGCATGACAGCAGATGTAGAGGGAAGAATAAAAATGGTAGACATGAAGTCGGTGTGATGGTAACATGCCAGCTGTCAGAAACTCTGACTGCACAGTCACGAGACCAAGAAGACCCTCCCCAACACAATGAGTCACAGCACACCGGAAGTCAGAGTTTTTTAATGTTAGCACATAATAATAATAATAATAATAATAATAATAATAATGTATGGAATTTATATAGCGCTGAATCTTGTAAAGCAAGAAACCAAAGCACTCAACATCCTTAAGGTGGAAGAACTTTTTAAAATATTGTTACATGAAAATCGAATCATTCTCTGAAAAAAGGTATTATTGATTAAATACTAGACACCAGGACATGATCAACTCAGAAACTGACCAATTTGGCATCATAATAGACAATCAGGATGGGGAGCTTTTATTAACAGAAAGAAAACAAAATGATGCCTTGATGCTTCAGTACAGGATAGAAGTAAGTTCATAAATTGATAATCAATCGAACTCTTAAATTTTAAAAAAGCCTGCCCAATCCTCTTCACCCGCGAAGAGAGTAAGTAACTGACACTGCGAAAATAGTTTGCTTTGAACCACAGAAAAGACCATTGTAAGACACATGAAGGGAAATAATCAGAATGCTAAAAATACACCTTTAACAGGAAAAGAAAGGTTGGCGTGGGAATGGGGGGAAGATTAGCTTCGAAGTCAACTTGAACTGCAGACATCCTTCTCCCTGAAGCACTATCCTGAGGCTGGCTGACTAGTCTGGCATCCTGTCAAAGATAGACATCGACCTTGACAGCAATGCCCTCCCCGTGGGGATGCCGGGGACCCATCAGTATTATAATTAACATCCCCACCATCCGGAAACTCTGTGCTAGGAATTCCCTCTTTTCTATCCCTCTCTTTGTTTCTGCCTTGTTTTCTTTCTTTTTGTCACCTCCTTCTTGTGTATGTTCTGCATTATTGGTCCACTCTCTTGCCTTTTTCCCCAGAAAGACTTAAAAGATAACCATTCTCTCCCACGCCGAAGTCGGATGCGCTGGGCCTGACCTGTCAGGCGCTTGACGGCAGCGCAACACATTGTCGCTCATATTACGGACATTAGTTGCTGACTAGACTTTTGACGATGACGGAGAAGAAGAAATCAATGGTTGAGAACTGAACCTTCTACTCACAGAACTGAACAGACAGACAGAGAGACAGAGAAGCAAACAACGCAGAGAAACCCAATGCGCTCTCCCTCCTCAAAATCCTCTTCATCATGGACTGATGCAGTGTCCTCCTCATCATTACCAACAGCAGCTGCCGTGCTATCGTCAATCAGCCATAGCTGAGAGTAGTATAGGATGCAACACAGCACAACACCATACAACACGTTACCATGACATACACTGCAACTCAATACACTACTTCACAATATAGTACAACACATAACAACACAATATAATACAGTGCAGTGCCACACAATACAGTACAATACAATGTTATGGTACAAGGTACAGAACATACAATACAATACAATACAAAAACAAACAATACAGAATAACAGTACAATATATAATACTACATAATAAATCTAGTACAACACAAAACAAAACAATAATAATAATAACAATAATAATAATACTAGTAAATGGAATTTATATAGGGCTATATCTTGCAGAGACAAATCAAAGCGCTTAATAGCTCCATCAAGTCCAAATGTGCACGCACGCACGCACGCACGCACACACACACAGGTCACACACCCTGGCAAGGCGATAGAATATTGGCTGCTGAAAGCAGGGAAAAGCTATGAGATGAAGCAGGAAGGAAAATCTTAGGTTTGAAATACAATGAAACGCATTACAATACAAAACAGTATAACGCAATACAACAAAATACAATGAAATAAAACACGATCAAATAAACACAACACAATAATAATACATTATCTATACTACACTACACAATACAACTCAACACTATACAACGCATTACAACACAGAACACAACAATGACACCTGCCTCCACATAACTCAGCGTCACTTCTACATGACAAACCTTACATTAAAAAAAAATATATATTTCGTTCTTTTATATCGAGGATAATGGAATAAGCACTAATGTGCATTTTTTTACATCCAGTCCCCGTGTGTAAGCGGTTTTGTAATGTAGCAGAGTGGACTTCTCTGCACAAACCTCGGGTACAGACTCACAGTTAGGATGTGGCCTCTTAAAAAAAAGGCTGTATGAACAGTCAGACTTTCACCATGTAGGGAAAGTGCATGCAATGGATAGTTTTAATCTACCACCCAAGGAAACAGAGTGCTGCACAATTTGCAGTTGTGTCCCAAAATAGTAACACATCGCTCTGATCGCATGGGAGGTAATCTAGTTACCGCACCATCACAGTAAATTTTGTCATCTGTTCCCACCGGCACACAATGGCCTACTCATACGAAAAGCGGAACAGGATTTAACGTGTGCGCAAGATGTTCTGCGTGGGTTCGCACACGGGGCCTCGGTTTATAGACTCATCCGAAGGACTTTTGGGGAGAGTGAAGTCTGCACTGATGTTAACTCCAGGGGAAAATATATATCCCTTTGAACGGGAATCGAACCCGGGTCGTCAGATTGCGAGCGCAATGTTCTGACCACTAGGCTATCCCGTCCCCATTTAACTTAAAAGAGAACTGTCATCTCCAACATCATCATCTCCCCTACTCCACCATTCTCAGCTCCCCCCCCCCTCCCCAACACACCATCTCACCCTACCTCTGCACTCGCCCCCCCCCCCCCCCCCCCCCCCCTTCGTACCTACATTTGCACACCTTGTGGTGTGTGAAGGGAGCCACTTTGCAGTTAACTTGTCACGTGATTCAAGATGGCAGCTCGTTGCCATCTGCCCTTTCCGTGACCACAGCGCCTGCCTGAATTTCTCGTTCGTTGGCTAATGGGTAAAACCTGGAGTCCTTCTTGGAGAGAGAGAGAGAGAGAGAGAGAGAGAGAGAGAGAGAGAGAGAGAGAGAGAGAGAGAGAGAGAGAGAGAGAGAGAGAGAGAGAGAGAGTTTGCGAGTTCGCTAATGGTTAAGAACTTCAGCCAAAGTTAGAGAGAGAGAGAGAGAGAGAGAGAGAGAGAGAGAGAGAGAGAGAGAGGGGGGGGGGGGGGGGAGAGGAGAGAGAGAAGAGAGAGAGAGTTAAGAACTTCAGCCAAAGTTAGACAGAGAGAGAGAGAGAGAGAGAGAGAGGAGAGAGAGAGAGAGAGAGAGAGAGAGAGAGAGAGAGTAAGGAACTTCAGCCAAAGTTAGACAGAGAGAGAGAGAGAGAAGAGAGAGAGAGAGAGAGAGAGGAGAGAGAGAGAGAGAGAGAGGAGTTAAGAACTTCAGCCAAAGTTAGACAGAGAGAGAGAGACAGAAGAGAAGAGAGAGAGAGAAAGAGAGAGAGAGAGAGAGAGAGAGAAGAGAGAGAGAGAGAGAGAGAGAGAGAGAGAGAGAGAGAGAAGAGTTTGCGAGTTCGCTAATGGTTAAGAACTTCAGCCAAAGTTAGAGAGAGAGAGAGAGAGAGAGAGAGAGAGAGAGAGAGAGAGAGAGAGAGAGAGAGAGGGAGAGAGAGAAAGAGAGAGAGAGAGAGAGAGAGAGAGAGAGAGAGAGAGAGAAGCGAGAGAGCGAGAGAGAGAGAGAGAGAGCGAGAGAGAGAGAGAGAGAGAGAGAGAGAGAGAAATCAAAACAGAAATTAGCAACAGCAGAAATACAAAGGAAAACAACGGCAAAGCAATAATGACAACGAGTTCTGATGCAAAAAGGAGAGAAATCTAACAAACACCCCTCCCCCATCCCACACACACAGATAGAGATCGAACAAGGAAAGAAATGAAATGAACATGATTATATCAATCACATAAAAGTCAGTCAATAAAATCTATCAGCTTGTGCAAAAACTAACAAAGACACTACATTTTTTTAAATATATTCCAAGCATATTTTGTTTCTCTTTTTATAATTGTCTTTCGATGGCAGCTCAGAAAGGCCACAGGAATAGCAAATATTTTTGTAGAACGTGATTGACACTCCTTGATTCTGGAAAGTCTCGCTGTCAGGTACCGCTGAGAGAGAAGCTTCACTCAACGCCAGGAACCACTGACCAAGGCTCATCCAGGAGCTGAAACGAGCCAGGTCAGGCTAAAAGCTTGTTCCTCACTTTAAAAAACCCACAAAAACCCCATAAAAAGCCTGTGATGATGTTCTTGATTTTTTTCTAGGGTGTGTGCATTTTGTTATTGTTGAAATTGAATCTTTGATAATCCATTTTCGAAACGCTTGAGAAGTTGTAAGAGGTTACCTGCGCTTGTTTTCTTCCAATTCTATTTCCTCGAAGAAACAAAATGATGGGAAAATAAACTCGTCATCTCAAAGGAAAATAACCTTTTGTTCTGACTTTGAAAGCCGGGAATGAGGGTGAGTGTGAAACTGGACTTTGGAAACAAGAAAAGGAAAGAAATTGGGTGATCTGTGTGTGTGTGTGTGTGTGTGTGTGTGTGTGTGTGTGTGTGTGTGTGTGCTCGCACGCGCCTGAGAGTGTATGTATGTGTACGCGCACGTGGATGGAACGGTACAGATTGACCCCTGGGTTTGCATTCCTACGAAAAGCACTCTGGTGCCACTGATTGCCCGTGTTGTAGTAAAGAGAGACTTGAATGCTTCACTAAACGCATCCCCACTCTTCACCTTCATCTATTCCCTGGTCCTGCAGATTTGGGGCACCACTGAAGATCTAACAACCAGCCTCCTCTACTTTGTGCTGTCTTCTGCTTTCCATAGCAAGTCGTCCCACTCCAGGCCAGTCGACTCTCTGATGTTGTCTTCCCATCGTTTTCTCTGTCTGCCTCTTCTTCGTCTCCCTCCTTGTACTGTTCCCTGTAGGGCAGTCTTGGCCAGTCCACATGTTCGTGTGACGTTCCCCTACCATTCGGTTTGCACTTTCTAACTGGTCAGTTCTTCACATGGCCCGATGGCGTTTTCAGTTCTGGTTTTCATATCCTCATTAGTGATGTGATATCCGTATGAGATACCAACAAGTTTGCGAAAAACACCTTATCTCCATTGCCTGTATCTTTCTTTCCAATATCTGCTGTTATGGTTTACGTTTCACATGCTTACAAAAAGACATGAACATGGCCAGGAAACGCATGGCAAAGCATTACTGGGGTTCAGTCAAAGGCATTGCCTTGGAGCAACTAAATGCACTGCTGGGGCGTAATAGCCGAGTGGCCTGAACGTTGCGCTTCTGCAGAGCATCTTGCAAACACGTTAAAATCCCATCCACCCTTCTTACGAGAGTTGGCCGACTATGACGGATGGGATAGATGACGCGAACACACCCAGCATGCATCCTGCTACCTGGAAAGTGATGGACTTCGCCAGATTCCGCTTAGAGATTCGGATGGAATGAAAAAAGCAAAAAGGGCTATTCCATTATCCTCGAAATAAAAGAATTAAAAAAAATACAAAAGTATAACAGAGTTCGATGGAAAAAAAAAACCGTAGGTTAATGCTTACTCCGTTATACTTGAAAAACAAAGAAAGAAGATTTCAAATGGTGCTTATTCGTTTAGCTGTGGAACTGAGCAGGGAATGAAAATGTTCTTGCACCAGAGCGTTTGAAATGTGGGGGAAGGAAGGGGTGGTGGTGGTAGTGGTGGAGGAAATCGTTGTATGCAAGTGCATTATTTCATGCACAAACAATTTAAATAGGTCATGAATAAATATAGAAAAACCCGGACAAATAGACCGAGAGATAAGTGATAAAAGTGTTAGAAATAAATCTTCTTTTTTATATCGTGTCAAAACACCTGCTCGTCCGATCTTTGTAGGTTAACAAGCCGAATTGAGAATATGTATAATATATATAGCAGCATCAGCAGCAACTGAGAAACACATTTTTTGTGTGTTTTTGCTTTTTTTTCGGAAAGTACACTTTCTAAATACCCAGAAAAAAAAAGAATAGGGAACTAAATTGAATGTGGACAGAAATTTTACACAAGAGACTTAAAACAATGAAAAAAGGAAAAAGAAATTCGCACAAACTGTCTGCCTTGTGTGTGTGTGTGTGTGTGTGTGTGTGTGTGTGTGTGTGTGTGTGTGCGCGTGCGTGCGTGTGTGTGTGTGTGTGTGTGTGTGTGCGTGCGTGTGTGTGTGTGTGTGCATGCATGCATGCATGTGTGACACGTGGGGATATGTGATGAGTGTTAGACATTTAGCGCGCGCACGTGTGGGTCCATTTGTTTACCTGTTGTTTAAGAATACTATAAATAAAGAAATAAAATGTCTGGCCTCACACTAATAAGATTACTGTATGCATTGTTTTATCTGTTTGTTTGCCTGTCTTTTCTTTACCGTTTACCCGTCTTTCCGTCCGACAAAAGTATATATACAAACAACCAACTAAATATGAATAATATTGCATTCTTCTTCATATTTCACCACCTGCTTAGTCGACCAGTCTAGGCTCTGTCTCTCTATGTGTGTCTCTGTCTGTCTCTCTCTTTCTGTGCCCCCCCCCCCCCCTCTCTCTCTGTCTGGGTGAGGTTGGATGTCAATAAACTATAAACAAAATGTTAGAAGGATGTACTATGAGATTGACGTCAATCTATCACGTCATCAGTGTAAATTGACGTCAATCTACCACGTCATCAGTATGAACCCCCTTAGGAAGGTAAAAGTCGAAATATCTGGAAACATTGAAATAACATTAATGTTGTTGTTTTATCTTTCTTTCCCCAATACTCTCTCTCTCTCTCTGTAATATATATATATATATATTATATATAATATAATATATATATATAAATATATATATTATATATGTGTGTGTGTGTGTATGTGTATGTGTGTGTGTGCGTGCGCACGCGCATGCACGTGAATGTAAAACTTGTACAGTATGTGTTTTTTGTACAGAGGACGAAATGTGTTGATTTTCTATGGTGCTGTAAGCTCTGTGATAGCATATTTGCTATTTATTCTTTTTCTCCTTTAATGTCTATTCCTTTGCTTCGTAACCTTCGAAAATTTCTCTGTTTTGAGATAACGAAGCATTTGAACTTGAATTGGAACTGAAATATCTTTCTAATGAATGCATATTTAAATCCAAAACAAAGAAGGAGAGTGGCAAGACGGTTGAGACAGTTCACCTGCTTAACAAGCAAGTCTTGAGGTTTTAGGTTCGTTTCCCAGTCTTGACCTTTTTGCCCAGTTTGTGGGAAAATCGAACTGAATGTCAAGTCTTTTCCGGAGGAGACTCTGAAACCAGTCAGCCTCGTGTGCACATCAACAGAACCCACCACAGGTAATGAGAAGGGCTGAGAGGTGCCTCCCACTGTCCTCGCAAAAGTGCCAAGTTTGATTCTCTACTGTGAGTGATCTCTATTTATCTATCTATCTATCCATCTATCTATCTATATGTATGCATATATATTTTAATCTATCTTGGAATGTTCATAACAATTTGAAATGTATTTTTCTTGTGTCTTTTGAGATAATTATAGGTATCAATGTGCCTGTCAGTATTGTTGTAATTGCCCTTCATGGGATGATTAAAGTGTTTTTGACTTGACTTGGCTTGTGTCTCCGAAGCTGGAGCGCAGGTACCTTCATGGCGGGGACTAAGAAAAAGCTGTGCGGCAAAGCTCTTACCATTGGTGTGGTGCACGCTTCAGCCAGGGAACAAAGACACAGCCACACAACCAGGGAAATGTATGTTTGTCCCTCGTGTCCGACGATGACCTCCAAAACAGCAGAGGAGGCAGCTGCTATTTTGGAAACTGGGCAGAAATTTGATCATAGTGGAGATGCCTTGCTCACAGCACATACCCACTCTCTCGGCCAAGTGGGCATAAGGACAGTCAGCGTTGGAGATGTTCTCCAATGGGAAACCAGCCCCCAGGGCTGCAGCACATAAGGACTGTGCGAGTCAAGCCTCCTAGTCAGAGAGTCATAGTCGATCACTAAAGACTAAGCTGTAAAGTGGAATTCCATGAGTGGGAAAGCCACTGGTCATACAGCCTCTCACTTTGCTGTTGCCCCCAGCGTCAATGGTTTATTCAAGAACTGTGATAAAGCCCAGGCGCTGACGGCACTAAGTGAAATACCTGTACATGAAATAACAGCATGTACATACATAGCCAACTACAGTTATTATGATAAAACAACTATAACCGAACACTTCGGCATGAGATATTATTATTAAGTAAGCACTTGTGTAAAAAAGAGATTCACACTAAGAAGAAACAACTACCCAAATTAAATACTTTGCATAAAATGCAAGCAAAAAATACATAACTGATAGAAGAGATTCAGAGAAGAAGAAGAAGAAGAAGAAGAAGAAGAAGAAGAAGAAGAAGAAGCGCTTGATTTCTTTTTGCAAGATATAGCGCTAATAAATTCCATTTATTATTATTATTATTATTATTAAGAAGAAGAAGAAGAAGAAGAAGAAGAAGAAGAAGAAGAAGAAGAAGAAGAAGAAGAAGAAGAAGAAGACATAACCCATAGAAGAGATTTAAGATTATGTTAAAAAAAATCCACCCAATCAATTGCTTACATAGACGCAAACAAGAAGTGACAGGACGGGATAGCTCAGAGGTCAGACCACTCGTTTTCCCAGCATCGAGCGTGGTTACCAGTTTGATGGGTGATCATTTGCGCACTTTGGCTCCAGTACAGTCCTTCAGTTCATCATCATCATCAGTCCCGTGACCTTGGCGGTCGTGGAGGAGACACGAAAGACGCTGCCGTGGTAAGCCTCCTCCATCCATCTCGGTCCTCGGCTCTGCGCAGTAGTGCCGAGTCATTCATCCTGGTCCATTCTCTGATGTTGTCCATCCATGACTTGTTCTGTCTTCCCCTCTTTCTGCCACCTTCGAGTGTTCCCTGCAGTACTGTTTTTGGCAGAGTGTTGTGGCGGGTGACGTGGCCGAACCATGTCAGCTTTTTCTTCTTGACGATGATGAGA
The DNA here is from genome assembly GCA_028751875.1 of Rapana venosa. NCBI lineage: Eukaryota > Metazoa > Mollusca > Gastropoda > Neogastropoda > Muricidae > Rapana > Rapana venosa. The sequence continues at coordinate 46,372,971 of CM054159.1, read as the reverse complement.
AGGGGTTCCTGTGGACCTGCCAGCCGTGTTATTTGACTCTTGACAAATTCATTGGTCTTTCGTTCTCTCCGGGATATGCCCAGCAGTTTTCTATGGCATTTTGTTTCAAATGACTGGATTCGCTTTGCTGTTTAGATTAGTCCTTCAGTTCACCCAGATGTAAATGGGTACCTGCCCTCTTTAGGGTCAGGGAAGGTAAAGCAGCGAGGGAGAGGAGATGGGCGCCGCCCTCAATATGCTGGCCCCTTGAGAAGCTGGGGTCTCTGATGCCTCGCTCCAGAATGACCGAATAGGTTATGGGAACAGCGTTACCTTTTAAACAAGGAGTACACATCTGTTTAGGGAGAATCAAACCAATAAAAAACCCCAGATGTCTTAATTAAGGAGACACAGAGATATGTAAAGTATTACACACACACACACAAACATAAAGACAAAGTAGAAAACTAAACTTTTTTTTTTATCGAACTAGTTGTTTGAATGGGACACATACTCAACAAGTGAAAGAAAACAACCCCCCCCCCCCTAAAGAAAAAAAGCACACACCAAAAAACAAAAACAAAATCTAAACAAAATATTACCAAAACAACCTTCAACGCTCCCAAAATAACAGCAAACTACCAAATGATTACGGGGGAGGGGGGGGGGGGGGGAGTCATATTAGCAAATATAAACAACTCTTGGGGACGGGATAGCTCAGTGGTCGGAGCACTCGCTTTCCCCCAGCCAAGTTAAGCAGCGTTGAGCGTGGTTACCAGTTGGATGGGTGACCGTTTGCGCGCCTTGGCTTCAGTACAGTTCCCCCAGTTCACCCAGCTGTAAATGGGTACCTGTCCTCTTTAGGGTCAGGGAAGGTAAAGCAGCGAGGGAGAGGAGATGGGCGCCGCCCTCAATATGCTGGCCCTAGAGAAGTGAGGTCTCTGACGCCTCGCTCCCCTACGACCTTATGGGTTATGGGACACCTTTACCTTTAAACAACTCTTACAACCTTCCAATTTTGTTGTCTGTATTTACTAGTTCAGATGTAGGATGGCTAACCTTCTCTGGAAACAGGAACGAGGGAATAAGTGTCTCATAAAATCAAAGGTTATTATGCTGGAGCAAATACCAGGAGGCGGTGATATTTGAAACGATTAAAGCAATAGGCATTTCAGTTTAAACGGCAACAAGACAGTCACGAAAGACATAACAGGAAAAGTCGCAGGGAAAAGTGTTTCAAGTATAGCTACGTACTATAAGTAGCAATTACGTTTTCTTTTAGAATCATGGTTCAACCTAGATTTGCCGTTCTTAGGAGAATATCTGAGAAGAGAGAGAGAGAGAGAGAGAGAGAGAGAGAGAGAGAGAGAGAGAGAGAGAGAGAGAGAGAGAGAGAGAGAGAGAGAGAGAGAGAGAGAGAGAGAGAGAAAGAGAGAGAGACAGAGACACACAGAGAGAATTAAATTTAATGAGATAGAGACACAGAGAGAGACAGAGACACAGAGAGAATTAAATTTAATGAGAGAGAGAGAGAGAAGAGAGAGAGAGAGAGAGAGAGAGAGAGAGAGAGAGAGAGAGAGAGGTTGACTTTATTCTTAGATTTCGAGAAAAATGGTATAAGCATTCACTCGCTTTCGACATCCAGTCTCCGTGCAAAATGCAGTTTTGCAAGCTTTGTCATCCTTTCGCTTGGGCACACAATGGCCTACTCTTCCAAACGGTAAAACAGGTTTTAACGTGCGCGAAAGATGTTTTGCGTGTGTTCGCAAACGGGGCCTCGGTTTATAGTCTCATCCGAAGAGCTTTTTGGGGGAGTGGAGTCAGCACATAGGTTACAGTGGAAAAAATCTACATGAACGTGAATTGAACCCTGTCAGCAGATCAAGAGCACAATGCGCAAAGTTATAACCACCAGGTTATCCCGTCCTGAGAAAGATTTAAAATTATTTTTGAAAATGTAATTCTTTCATATCGAGGATAATGGAATAAGCACTTATGTGCTTTTTTTTTACATCCAGTCCCCGTGTGTATCAGAGAGAGAGAAATCTCCGTCCAAATATAATAGCAACTCTAAAGGAAGGAAAATAAACACCGGGTTATCTTGCCCATGCAGATGCAGAACTCGTAATATTTCTAATAATCATGCAAACATGAAAATGGATTTAACATCAACTAGTTAATGCTGAAGAAGATAGTGAAAGAATACAGAATACCATTTCAAACTCATCAGATGTTTGCAATCGTAACTGGTCATTGTGCAAAAAAAACCACCATTAACCCAAACAAACAAAAACTAAAATACTTCCAATTGTCTGAAAAGCGCTAAGATTCACGAAGTCTGGGTTTTGTTTATGTCTATCATTGTTTTTCTTTATATCTCTTTTTTTTTTAAACCTAAGGTTTTCCTTTAAAAAAAAAACCCACTTAGATCAAAGAATAAAAGACTTGCAGGTTGTAGCTTTGGGCGTAAATATAAGTACCACCCATCCTTTTTTTATAGCATCCCGACCACAGGGGCCATATCGGGCCTTCCCCTCTCAACTTTAAATTTAAAATTAAAACTGTGCCTAAAAAAGATGAAAACTAAAAAACCCCAAATGATTATAAAAAAGACAGGTGGGGGGGGGTTTAACTACACTTCACAACGCTACACACACCGCCTACACTACTTTACAATATTACACGCATTATAAACACTACTTACACAATATACGCTTTTATATACACTACACCACAACACCTCACAAGCCCCCTACATTACTCCCATTGCACTACACTATACCAGGGTGCATTACGCAAATTTTATACTCCCCTTGATTACTACACTACAAAACTTTACATTGTACCTACACTACCTTCCCACCTTCTCACATTTTAAAACCCCCCCCCCACTCCTTTAACTTCATTAATACTTACACTGAAAAAAAACTTACCACCTATTTCACACCAAACCTTCACAATACTCACTAATACATCACATCACTACACTGCAGATACAAACACACACCACCTACACTCCCTTTTTTTTTTACATACTACACCACACTACACTACACTAACCAAAATCCACACAAACATAAACCACACCCACTAACACATTCATTTAAAGAAACCTTACACTCACTACACAACACCACTACACTACCCACACTACGCCACACACATAACTACGCCACAACATACACTTCACGATCACACTACACCACACAACCACCCATTTACACATACACATCTACACTATCCCACTTTACAAAAACCCCACACACACTAAACCTATAAACTACAAGATCAAAAACTTCATACACACACCCCCCTACATACACAAATCCCCCACACAAATACTCACACTACACCGCACATACTACATCACTTTACAAACCCACCAAACCCCAAAATCCCACACCACACAAAACATCACACTACCCACAAACACCACACTACATCACACTACACCACACTATATAAATCACACTACACCCACAACTACACACACTACACCAACTTAACACAATCCACTACACCACACACATCACACAAAAACGCACTACCTTCACGATATACATCCCTTTCACCACACGAAACCCTACATCACTTTACAAAAACCCCACACAACACTACACCACATAAAACCCCAAACCACACACTACACCACCACACACATCCACCACACTACATACCTAACCCACCACAATCACCCACCACAATACACACGCCAACACCTACTCAACTACCCACAATACTTAACACCTACATAACACCTAACACGCACTGCCACTCAACACTAATTACACCACCCCCCCAACTACACTACCTTACACTACACTACCCCACCTACGCACCTAAACTACACTACTTACACCACACCACACCCATCACACACACACACCCAATATAACACACAACACTACACGCTAGCCAAGACACGAAAAAAACCGAAAATATTTTTAAATGCTACGTTTATTTTTTTCTTCTCCTCAAAGAATACGATGCGACCTAAAGAATTGTGTATCGCGCTAACTCTCGCCACTACTGCTAACACAGTTAACACTCAGCCAGTGTCAGACTGCTTAAACTACCACTGTCCTAATCACTTTGACCAAATCATAACTGAGTTTGTTTCACCTGACGTTAGCAAGTGTGCGTCATCTCGTCTCAAAATGACGAATCTAGCGTTTGACGTCAAGTCGTGAACGTTTAGTTAGCTTGTTCTTTTAGGCCTAACCTGCACAAATGTCTTACAAGGTTTAGGTGTTTAGAAGGAAACAGTGGCTCAAACATGTGTCATTATTATAATTATGCTAGATCCTTTCCGTTTTCTACTATCGATTTAACAAAGGCTATTTTGGTGGTTTTTGGCGTTAACCCCAAACGCACTTTAAGAACTGGTTTTAATAGATTTTATGCCACAGGGCACAGTGTGTCTGCAGGTCATGAAGTAAGCAGCATAGCAGTGACAAGTTCACAGTTAAGAAGAAGGGGTGGTAGGATGGTTAAGACGTTAGCCTGCCTACCAGTAAACTGTGAGCTTTTAGGTTCTATTCCTAGCCTCGCTCTTTCTTCCCAGTTTAAAGGGGGGAAAAAAATCGAACTGAATGTCAAAGTCTTTCGGATGTGACTGTAAAGTGAATGCCCCCCCCTCCCCCAACACAAACACACACACACACACGCGCGCGCGCGCACACACTTACACACGTAAATATTCAGAAAACATTATAAAAAAAATTCCTGATCCTTATTTACTTTATATTTTTGACGTTGCCTTTTTTATTTGTTTCTTTTCCCCCTCTTCTTTTTTTTTTTTACGGTGGAGTAAGGGGGGTGGGGTGGGGGTGGTAATGGGATGGATGGGTAGGGGGATGAGTGCGTGTCTTACCTTTCCATCCTTTCTGTCGTTTGTCGTTGTTGTTAAAGGCTTGGATTACAGTGTACAAACACCCTATGAAGCAGGTGGATTGTCGGTGCTGTGATGTGTCGTTGTTGTTAAAGGCTTGGATTACAGTGTACAAACACCCTATGAAGCAGGTGGATTGTCGAGTGCTGTGATGTGTGTAATTTCCCCAGGACATCACAAGTAAACGGTCTTCGGGCCACACTTACTGGCAGATTTCACGTCGGCATGCATCACTCATGTTACATTTATGCGAACGTGCATTCACACATAAACTGGCGTGCTCGCGCAAAGGAGTGCGTCATCTCTCTTTCTGTCCTGTCTGTCTGCCTGGCTGTCTGTCTTTCTGTCTGTCTGTCTCTCTGCACACATCCTCTCTCTCTGTGTCTCTCTCTGTCTCTCTGTCTCTGTCTCTCTCTCTCTCTCTCTCTCTCTCTCTCTCTCTCTCACGCACATACACACACACGAGCGCGCGCGCACGTGCACACACAGAAGCACATACACACACTTTCAAACACACACAAAACACAGGGCAAACATATGAACACATACACACATGCACATACGCAGTACAACATTTACATAAATCACATACTTGCACACATGCATATCTGCAAACACACACACACACAACACACAACACACACACACACACACACACACACACACTAACACACTTTAACACATAGAAAAAAAATTTTCATTTTTTTTTCCCTTTATGTTTGAGTACATTTTTTTTTAATTTTTTCTCTTCTTTTCTTCTCTTTCCATGTTCTTTTTTTTCCCGGGGGTGAGGGGAGGGGGGTGGTAGGTATTCTTTTCCATCCTTTATGTCTTGTTTTGTTGTTACAGGCTTTGTTTCTATGATAAAAACACTCTGTTAAAGCAGTTGTGTTTCCAGTGCCCTGGTGGGGTTTTGATTCCCGAAGATAAAGGTAAGAAAAGGTAAAGATAAAAGGTAAAGGATCCCATAAATATAAGGTCGTAGGGGGGGAGGCTAGAGAACCTTTAAAAAAAAATACCATTTCAAACTATCAGATGTTTGCAATCGTAACTGGTCATTGTGCAAAAAAAACCACCATTAACCCAAACAAACAAAACCTAAAATACTTCCAATTGTCTGAAAAGCGCTAAGATTCACGAAGTCTGGGTTTGGTTTATGTCTATCATTGTTTTTCTTTATATCTCTTTTTTTTTTAAACCTAAGTGTATTCCTTTAAAAAAACAACAACCACTTAGATCAAAGAATCAAAGACTTGCAGGTTGTAGCATTGGCGTGAATATAAGTACCAATCCAGTCCTGTTGTTTATAGCACTGCCGACCACAGAGGCCATATCAGGCCTGTCACCTCGTCAACTTTTAAATTTCAAATTAAAACTGTGCAGCTATATAAAGATGAAAACTATAAAACCAACTGATTATAAATAAGACAGTGTGGGGTTTGGGCATTACACTACACTTCACAACGCTACACTACACCGCACTACACTACATTACACTATATTACACAGCATTATACAACACTACATTACACTACATATACTGCATTATACTACACTACACTGCACAACACCTCACAGAGCCACACTACATTACATCCCATTGCACTACACTATACCACGGTGCATTACGCTTAATTATACTACACTTGACTTACTACACTACACAACTTTACATTGCTACACTACACTACACTTCGCCACACTTCTCCACACTACCCTATACAACGCTGTACTACACTACACTTCATTATAGTACATTACATGAATTACACTTCACCACTCTATTTCACCCCACACTTCACAATACACCTACAGTACATCACAGGGGCACTACACTGCACGATATACACCCCACACAAACACTACACTTCACGATACACACCACACTACATTTACACTATACACACTACACGACACTACCTCCCTTAAACCACACCACACTACACGACACTTCACTTCAAGAAACTACACTACACTACACAACCACCACTACACTACCCCACACTACGCCACACCACACTACACTACGCCACACTACACTACACTTAACGATACTACACTACACCACACTACACTTCACCACACTACACGATACTACACTAACTACACCCACTTTACACAACACCCACACATACACCATACTACACTACACCAGATCACACTTCACTACACTACACCACACTACACTACATCACAATACACCACACTACACTACATCACACTACACCGCAAATTACTACATCACTTTACACAACACCACACACACTACACCCACTACACCACACCACACTACACCACACTCACCACACTACATCACACTACACCCCCACTATACTACACCCACACTAAAACCCCCCTACACTCACACTACCCCAAACCACTACACTACATCACACTACCCCACACTACATCACACAACACTGCACTACACTTCACGATACTACATTTACACTTCACCACACGTTTACTACACTATACTACTACTTTAACCAACCCACACACACTACACCACACTACATTTACCTAAACACTACACTACACCACACCACACTACATCACACCACACTACATTACACTACACCACACCACAATAACACCACACCAAAATACACTACGCCACACTACACTACATCACACTACACCACAATACATTACACTACCTTCACTACACTAACCTAACACTGCCTGCACTACCTAAAAATAACTTACACTACACCACCCACACTACACTACCTTACACTACACTACACCACACTACGCTACCTTAAACTACACTACATTACACCACACCACACCACATCACACTACACTACACCACACTATTAACGACACAACACTACACGCTAGCCAAGACACGAAAAAAACCGAAAATATTTTTAAATGCTACGTTCATTTTTTTCTTCTCCTCAAAGAATACGATGCGACCTAAAGAATTGTGTATCGCGCTAACTCTCGCCACTACTGCTAACACAGTTAACACTCAGCCAGTGTCAGACTGCTTAAACTACCACTGTCCTAATCACTTTGACCAAATCATAACTGGGTTTGTTTCACCTGACTTGCAAGTGTGCGTCATCTTCTTTAAAATGACGATCTGCGTTTGACGTCAAGTCGTGAACGTTTATTTAGCTTGTTTTTTTAGGCTAACCGCACAAATGTCTTACAAGGTTTTAAGGTGTTTAGAAGGAACAGTGGCTCCAAACAATGTGTAAATTATTATAATATGCTAGATCCTTTCCGTTTTACTATCGATTTAACAAAGGCTATTTTGGTGTTTTGGCGTTAACCCCAAAACGCACTTAAGAACGGTTTAATAGATTTTATGCACTGGGCAAAAGTGTGTTTTCAGGTCATGAAGTAAGCAGAAATAGCAGTGAAAAGGGTTCACAGTTAAGAGAGGGTGGTTGGGATGGTTAAGACGTTCGCCTGCCTCCCATAAACGTGAGCTTTTAGGTTCTATTCTACCTCCCCTTTTTTTCCCAGTTTAAGGGGGAAAAAATCAAACTGATGTAAGTCTTCGGATGTGATTTAAAAGTGGAAGGGCCCCCCCCTCCCCAACAAACAACCACACACCACGCGCGCGCGCACACACTTACACACGTTAATATTCAGAAAACATTATTAAAAATTTCTGATCCTTATTTTCTTTATATTTTAAACGTTGCCTTTTTTTAGTTGTTTCTTTCCCCTTTTCCTTTTTTTTTCGTGGAGTAAGGGGGGTGGGGGGGGGTTTGGTATGGGATGGATGGGTAGGGGGATGAGTGGTGTCTTACCTTTCCATCCTTTCTGTCGTTTGTCGTTGTTTTTTAAGGCTTGGTTACAGTGTACAAACACCCTATGAAGCAGGTGGATTGTCGGTGCTGTGATTTTGTCGTTGTTGTTAAAGGCTTGGATTACAGTGTACAAACACCCTATGAAGCAGGTGGATTGTCGGTGCGTGATGTGTGTATTTTCCCCAGGACTCACAAGTAAACGGTCTTCGGGCCACACTTCCTGGCAGATTTCACGTGGCATGCATCATCATGTTACATTTATGCGAACGTGCATTCACACATAAACTGGCGTTCTCGCGCAAAGGAGTGAGCATCTCTCTTTCTGTCCTGTCTGTCTGTCCTGGGTTGTCTGTCTTCTGTCTGTCTGTCTCTCTGCACACATCCTCTCTCTGTGTCTCTCCTGGTATCTCTGTTCCTCTCTGTCTCTCTCTGTCTCTCTCTCTCTCTCTCTCTCTCACGCACAACACACACACGAGGCGCGCGCACGGCACACAAGAAGCACATACACCACTTTCAAACACACACACACACGGGCAAACATATGAACACTAACTATACATGCAACATACGCATTTAACACATTTACATAATCACATACTTGCACACATGCATATCGGGCAAACACACACCACAAACACACACACAAACACACACACACAACAACCCCACACACACACACACACCACACCACCACACACTAACACACTTTAAACACATAGAAAAAATTTTTCTTTTTTTTTCCCTTTATGTTTGAGTACATTTTTTTCAATTTTTTCCTCTTCTTTTTTTCTCTTTCCATGTTCTTTTTTTTCCCGGGGGTGAGGGGAGGGGGGTGGTAGGTATTCTTTTCCATCCTTTATGTCTTGTTTTGTTGTTACAGGCTTTGTTTCTATGATAAAAACACTCTGTTAAAGCAGGTTGTGTTTCCAGTGCCCTGGTGTGTATGATTCCCCGAAGATAAAGGTAAAGATAAAGGTAAAGATAAAAGGTAAAGGAGTCCCATAACCTATAAGGTCGTAGGAGAATAAGGCATCAGAGACCTCACTTCTCTAGGGCCAGCATATTGAGGGCAGCGCCCATCTCCTCTCCCTCGCTGCTTTACCTTCCCTGACCCTAAAGAGGACAGGTACCCATTTACAGCTGGGTGAACTGTATTGAAGCCAACGCGCGCAAACGGTCACCTATCCAACTGGTAACCACCTCGACGCTGCTTAACTTGGCTTGGGAGGAAAGCGAGTGCTCCGACCACGAGCTATCCCGCCCCCGAAGATAGCAAACGTAAACCCGTTTCTCGGGCCAGCCTCACTGGAAAGATTTTCGCATCGGGGCATTGTACAGTTCACCCGTTTGTACAGTTTTTTTTTTTATGGGGCACGTGTCTTTTTTTCCCCCCACCCCCCCCCATCGTATTCACGTGCTCGCGCACACCCTTGTGCATTGCCTCTCCTGCCCCCTGTTGTCTCCGCCTGGCTTCAGGGTCCCTGCCTTTTTGTTCTTTTTACTGTCTGCCTGTTCCTGTCCCTTGTCTGCCATCTTTCTCTCTCTCTCTCCCTCTCTCCTCTCTCCTCCTTCCCTACCCTCTCTCTCTCTACTCTCTCTTCACAAATACACACTCAACACACACACTACACATACACACACACATCCCCCCATTTCAACCCATGCAAAAACCACCACAAAACCCAAATCACACTCTCTCTCTCCCCTTAAAACACACACTTCGACATACAACTCACACACTTCACACACACACACACACACACAAACACTCACACTCACACCAACATTTGTTATTTTTTAGATTACTGGCACTTGAGTTATTCCTTCTGGTTCAAAACAATTGAGAGAGGAGAGAGAGAGAGAGAGAGAGAGAGAGAAGAGAGAGAGAGAGAGAGAGAGAGATGAGAGAGAGAGAGAGAGAGACAGACAGACAGAAGACAGAACAGACAGACGGGACAGGCAGACAGACAGACAGGGAACTGGTAGGGGAAAAAACATAATTCACGCAATTTAATTTTCTCCGAATAAAAAAAGAAAAAAAAGATGGGATGAATGGAAAGTGGGGCATAGGGGGGTGGGGTGTGAGGAGAGGGGAGGGAGGGGAGGGGTAGGGGGAGAGCAGGGAGGGGGGGAGGGAGGGAGTGGATTGAGTGAGATGGGTAGTAAAGTGTAAAATGGGAGCTCTCACTGAAATAAGTGCATTTAAAAGGTCTTACGCTTCTCCAGTGGTGTGTGTGTGTGTGTGGGTGTGTGTGTGTGTGTGTGTGTGTGTGTGTGTGTGGTGTGCGGTGTGTGTTTTGTGTGTGTGTGTGTGTGTGTTGTGAGTGTGTGTGTGTGGTTTGTGTGTAGGTCTCTGTGGGGTGTTGTGTTGTGTGTGTATGTGGTTTTTGTGGTGTTGTGTTTTGTTTGTGTGTGTGTGGTGTGTGTTGTGTGTGTGTGTGTTTAAGGTTGTGTGTAGTCTTGTGGTGGTGTGGTGATGTTAGTGTGTTGTTTGTGGTGGTTCGTGCGTACATGCTGTGATTGTTTAAATTTGAGTTTGGCGTTTCATAACATACCAGGGAAGAAAATTTTTTGTTCAAAATGCAATATGTTGTTTTAGGGATGAATTTCATTTCTCATGGAATGTCCCACTTCAAAATTTACAAGATTTTACACCGAATATTTTCTTTTAACCATGTCAGTTATAATTTTGTAGGCTAAAGAAATGCAAAATCGAAAATTTCCTGTCGCTCTCAAATTCATAAGATTTGCAGGTATTTCTTGAAATTTTTATTGTATTTCCAAGTGTAATTTTGTCATTTAAAGAATGTGTATCTTGAAAAATAGTGTTGAGTCTTTATACTGTTTGCTTATTTATTTGCGTTGGATCTTTCTTTTCAGTTCCTGTTGTATGATTATATTTTGGGGGTGTATTGCTGTTAGTTTTTTTCCGTTCATTTTTTTGTAATCTCCTACCCAAGAGGGGTGAACGGAATAAATCTTGAATCTCCAGTGTGTTTTTTGTATGTGTGTGTGCGTGCGGTTTGTGGTGTGCGTGCGTGTGTGTATGTCTTACCCATCTCAAGTGGGGGTGTTGTGTGTGCGTGCCCTGTGTGTTTGTGTGCGGTGTTGTGTGTGTGTGTTGTGTGTGTGTGGTGTGTGTTTGGTGTGTGTGTTGCTGGTGTGTTTTTTGTGTCTTGATTTGCTTCTCTTCCTAATGCAGTGAACCTGTTTCCAGTTATTTCATTTCTTCTGTTGTTTTCTTTGCTATATCTTTCTTTGTTTTAGCAGGCTTTTACTTCCTGTTTTGTTTTATTTTGTTTTTTCCCCAATTTTTCTTTTGCTGTAACTTTTTACTCAATTTATTGTTGTTTACATTTGTTTTTTTTTCACGCGGCTTTTTGTCTTTAAAAAAAAAATTCTCATTGATGTGATTTTTTGTTGTTTCTTGCCCTGCCTCTCTCTCTCTCTCTCTCTCCTCTCTTCTCTCCTCCCCTCTCTCTCTCTCTGTTTGTTTCTCTCTGTTTCTGGGTTTGGTTGAGAAGGTTTTTAGTGTCTTTTGCCAGAGGGCTGGTGTAAAAAAGCATGTTTGCTCATGCCATAACCCTCTTTATATAAAATTTATTCAATTCACTTCAATTCAATTCCCTCTTTTCTCTCCCCTCTCTCTCTCCTCATCTCTCTCTCTCCTTTTCTCTCTCCTCTCTCCCCTTTTCTCTTTTCCCTGTGTTCTATATCAATTTTTATGTAGCTTGTTTAAGACATTGGGTTTAAAGTGATGCGGATGGATTTGAAAGGTTGCCTCATATAGCGTACAAAAATGTTACTTAATTTAGACATAGCTGGCAAAAGCTGTTAGGTTTCAAAGGTGGGGAGCAATTCGTGTGGGGGAGTTTTTAACATTGTATGGATGCAGCAAGGTGTTGGAGATGGAAAAGATGCTTCTACGTTTGTTTAAACAGCGATAATTTATATGTTTATCCAAGAATGGGATGGAACAATCAGAGAACGTGAAAGTATTGCATTTATAGTCTTTGAAGCAATTGTTAAAAGAGAAGTACATTTATAATATGGAGATGATGTTTCCGTGGGCTATTACGCTGTTAAGATTTAATGTGCTCCTTTAATAATAATGTAAGATATAACGGATCAATAGAGACAAAAGCTGTCCTTTCTGTGTGAACAAATAGAAAATGAATGTACTTCTTATTTGATGCACTTTTTATACGGATTTAAGGGGAGAAATTTCTTAAAAAATCAAAATGCATGACCTATCCAGATTGTGAAAGAAAACAACAAAATCACGACATAGTCTCTCCGGGATACACAAAAAACAACAACAACAACAACGACAACGACAAAACGAGACATGGATTTTAGTTAAATCAGAATGACAGCACTTTCGGCTTGTACAAAAAGGTTTTAAAATAAAATAAATTTGGTTGATTTTGTGTGTCACAGGTTTCTCAACAGCAAAATGAAAAATAGAAACAAACAAGAAAGCGAAAAAGAAAATAAACCACGAAAGAAACACCCGACAATAAATGGAAGAAAACATACATAGAAACAAACGTATACATTTTACTACAGGCAACAAAGGAAGAAAAACCCAACATAACCAATAACCAAAAATCATTAAAAAGTGTCAAGGAGGACCTCAATTTAATTTTCAAACTAGCGCATTAGATTTTATTATTCGCTCGCTCTCTCTCTCTTACTCTGGCCCTCTCTCTTTTTCCTCTTCTCTCTCTCTCTCTCTTCTCTCTCTCTCTCTCTTTTCTCTCTCTCTCCCCGCTTCCTCTGTTCATCTGAGTGTGTTTTGTGTGGGGTTTTGTGTGTGTGTGTGTGTGTGGTGTGTGTTGTGTGTGTGTGTGTGTGTGTGTGTGTGTGTTTCTGTCGTCTCTATGCATATGTATGTCTCTCTCATTGTGCATATGTATGAAGGAAGGTGGCAGGATGGTTAAGAGGTTTGCCTGCCAACAAGTAAACCGTGAGGTTGTGGGTTCGATTCCCAGCGTCGCCCTTTCTTCCCAGTTTGAAAAAAAATCGAACTGAATGTCAAAGTTCTTCGGATGAGACTATAAACCAAGGCCCCGTGTCCGAACGCATGCAAAACATCTTGCGCACGCGTTAAATCCTGTTCCGCTTTTCGAAAGAGTAGGCCATTGTGTGCCAGTGGGAACAGATGACAAAATTTACAAAACCGCATACACACGGGGACTAGATGTAAAAAAGCACATGAGTGCTTATTCCATTATCCTCGATATAAAAGAAATAATAATAATAATAATAAAAAAAATAATAATAAGTCTCCCCTTTCTGTCTGTCTCTGACTGTCCTCTTCCCCCCTCTCTTCTCTGTCTCTCCCCATCTTGTCTTTCCTGCATGCCTGTCTGTCTATTTGTCTATCTGTCTGCCTGTCTGCCTGCTGCCTGCCCGTCTGCCTGTCTGTCTGCCTGCCTGCCTGCCTGCCTGTCTGCCTGTCTGTCTGCCTGTCTGTCTGTCTGCCTGTCTGTCTGTCTGTATGCTGTCTGTAGCCTGCCTGCCCGCCTGTTGTCTTTCCTGTCTGTCGTCTGTCTGTCTGTCTGCCTGTCTGCCTGTCTGTATGCCTGCCGGGCCTTGTCTGTCTGCCTGCCTGCCTGCCGGCTGTCTGCCTGACTGTCTGCCTGTCTGCCTGTCTGGTTGTCTGCTGCTGTCTGTCTGTCTGCCCGGCTGAAGTTGCTGACGTCTCCATACACTCCATTATGGGCCTCAGTCACGCCAGATCTGACTCCTGCCCCGGCTGTCAGCGAGGGTTGAGGGCCCCCTGCTTTGTTTGTTTGTTTTTTGCCATTTTGTTTGTGGTTTTGTTTTTTTTGTTCTGCTTTTCTTTGGGTTTGTTTCTGTTTTGTTTTTTTTCTGGTTTTTTATTTTGTTTTCGTTTTGTTCTGCTTTGTCTGTTCTGCTTTGTTTTGGTTTGGTTTTGTTCTCATTTGTTTTGGGTTTGTTCTTTTTCTGCTTTGTTTTAGTTCTGCTTGTTTGTTTTTTGTTTTGCTCATTTTCCCTTTGAGTTTTTATTTTAAAAGTTTTATTCTTTTTGCTTTGGCTATGTTTCACTTTGTTTTCTTTGGCAGTCTTTGGGAGTTTCTTTTATTTGGCTGTGCTTGTTTCTCTTAGCGTCGTTTTTTTCAGTTCTGTTTTTTGTTTCTTGCTTTTTGGTTTTGCGGGGGTTTGTGTGTACTTTGTTTTGTTTTAGATTGGGTTTTGTTTGTTTGGATTTGATGTTTCTCCTTTGGTAGTACTTTACATTTTTCTTCTTGGTTTTTGTTGTTTTTTTAAAATTTGGTTTTGCGTTGTTGTGTTTTGTCAAGCTTTCCGTTACGCTGTTTCTTGAGTGTTTTTTTTTGTTTTGTTGTTTGTTTGGTTATTGCCCTCTTGTGTTTTGTTTTCCATTTGTCTTGTTTGGGGTGTACTTTTATTTATCTTCTTTGATTTTTATTGCCTCGGTTTGGTTTTGTTGTGTTTTGCAAAAAAGTGAGAACAAAGCTGAATGAAAGGACATCCCCCTCCCTCCCTCCCAACAACCAATTCAAATTACTGAATTTACAAAATGTATGAAACGAAATCGTAATGAAACAGTTTTTAGTTGACATACTCATCAACCACTAGTCCCCAACAAATACCCAAAGGGGAAATGGAATTTGTTTCTGTTTAAAAACACAGTAACCCTAAAAACCATAAGGGTTTTTCCCAAATTTTGTTGTCTCATTCCTGTGCGTTATTTTGATACTGTCCCGTTTCCTCAAATTGAGGAGATGGTTGTTAGGTTGAAGAAGGGTTTTCACATCCCCCCTGGTATATAAAAGGGGGACAAACCGTACCTTAAAACGGGGATTTCCCGTGAATACCATGGGGGGGGGGGGGGGGGGGGGGGGGGGGGGCTATCAGTACAAACATCATTCCCTCATTCTTGAAAAAAAATCTGTGCTGGAAATGTCCTCTTTTCTATCAATCTCTTTGTTTTTGCCTTGTTTCTTTTCTTCCGTTCAACTACTCATTGCTTAGTTTCTGCCTTCTTGGTCCATTCTCCTGCTTTTTTTTTTCAAGAAAGACTTAAAAGGTAACTATTCTCTCTTATGCTGAAGTCGGATGCGCAGTGCTTGACTTGTCAGGCGCTTAACGGCAGCGTGAGCATTTTCGCTTATATACAGAAGAACTAATGCTGCTGGCTAGAGCGGAAGAGATGAAGAAGAAGAAATGTAAGAAGAAGGAGAAGAAGAAGAAGAAGAAGAAGAAGAAGAAGAAGAAAAAGAAGCAAAGAGTGAGATGAAAATGTTGTTTTTTTAAAAAGGGCAAATAGTGGCAAAATGAAAATGGAGAAATCAAAATCCAACAAAATATCACACCACGCACACACGCGGCCACACACACACACACACACATCACCACACTACACACACGCACACACACACACACACACACACCAAACAAGGGGACGTTTCCTTCCTGCACCACGCCTCACACAATTTCTCACCCCCCCACACACACTCCCCACCACCACATCTTTCCTCCCCACCTCCCATCTCCCCGTCCCCTAACAAAGACTGCAGTCAGTCCCACTTGTGAGCCACAGCCTAACCCAGGCTCCTCGTCCCGAGTTAAAACAAAGCTGAGGGAACGGAATAAGTAATGGCCTGAACAGAATTCCTTTCAGCGGGAAAAAACAACAACTAAGATTTCAAGAGGAAACTCTGTGTATTAACTTTACACCTTCTTTTTTTTTTGGGGGGGGGGGGGGGGGGGGGGGGGAAGGATAGGAAGATAAATTTTGGTCTCTCTCTCTCTATTCTCTCTCTCTTTCTTTCTTTCTTTCTTTCTTTCTTCTCTCTGTCTCTGTCTCTGTCTGTCTGTCTACTGTCTGTCTGTCTGTCTGTTTCTGCTGTCTCTGTCTGTCTGTCTGTCGTGTCTGTCTCTCTCTCTCTCTCTCTCTCTCTCTCTCTCTCTCTCTCTCTCTCTCTCTCTCTCTCTCAAGAGTAGGCCCTTGTGGTGGGAACAGGTGACAAAATTTACAAAACCGCATACACACGGGGACTAGATGTAAAAAAGCTTATGAGTGCTTATTCCATTATCCTCGATATAAAAAAAAGTCTCTCCCTCTCTGTCTGTCTGTCTGAAAGCATTTCCTTTATGAATGTTTCATGTATAACGATTCAAGAATTAACGTTTTAAGTGATTGCGTTGATACACCTTTACACCATCTACTTAAAGCAGAAAACAGTGTTAAAAAAACCCTTCCTGTCTAGATATATCTTCCATGCCATCAATAAGAGAAAAAACTTGTAGTAGGATAGTTATGTCACAAACAAAGATATCGGTTTTCCTTTTGTGTTGATTTTGAGAAGCTAAAGGTATATTGACTTTTTTCAGACATAAGGAAGGTACACTTAGAACAATATTGTGAATTGCCTTTTGTTACACATTTGGGGTTTTTAAAAATGTTTTTGAGTAATGTCTAAATAATTTCTGTCATAGAAATTGAGCTTGGTGTTATGTATTTTATTTGGATTTTTGCCCACTCTGTGGCATTGTCAATTTCTCCTACATCAACCATGTATTGTGGCCCAAGGCCCAAGTACATTAAAATTTCTAAGTTCTGAGCTCTCTCTCTCTCTTCTCTCTCTCTCTCTCTCTCTCTCTCTCTCTCTCTCTCTTCTCTCTCTCTCTCTTCTCTTCTCTTTCTTTCTCTCTCTCTCTTTCTGTCTGTCTGTCTGCTCTCTTCTTTCTCTCAAACTAGATTTATGAAAGAGTATAAATAAATATTTGAAAGAAAATGGTGAGCTAAAGCCCCTTTTTCTGGCTCTATATTAATTGGGGCCGTTGCTGTTGTTGAGGTTATTGTTGTTTGTTGTTGTTATTGTGGTTGTGGCTGTTGTTGTTGCATTTTTCTTCTTCTTCGTGTTTTTTTTATATTAGTATTAATATTATCCTTGTTTTCTTTTTTTACTCTTATGATGATATCAATGATGATGATGATAATGATGATGATGATGATGATGATTGTGATTATTATCATTATCAACACCAGGTTGATATTGATAAGTATGAAAACTATGATGGTGATGATAATAATGATTATTACCATCATGATCATTATTATAATTGTTATCATTATTATTATTATATTACTATAATCAATATCACCATTGTCATCAAATGTTTGTTATTTTTCATGATTTGTTTGTGAAGTTTTTCCGTGGTTTTGTGTGTGCGTGTGCGCATGAGTGTGTATGCATGCGTGATTGTTTTGTGCATGTGTGTGGAATAAGCACTCGTGTGGGTTTTTTAAAAATCCAGTCCCCGTGTGTGTGCAGTTTTGTAAATGTTGTCATCCATACCCACTGGCACACAATGGCCCACTCTTCCAAAAAGCGGAACGGGTTTTAACGTGTGCGCAAGATGTGTGTGTGTGTGTGTGTGTGTGTGTGTGTGTGTGTGTGTGTTTTCGAACAACTGTGTATGTGTTGTAGTACGTGTATGCGCATGTACGTTTTTGTGATTATGTGTGTGTGTTTCTATCTGTGCATACATGGTTACGTGGTGTGTGTGTGTGTGTGTGTGTGTGTGGTGTGTGTGTGTGTGCGCGTGTGTGTATGCGTGTGTGCGTGTGTGTGTGTGTGTGTAGGTGTGAGTGTGGGTGTGTGTCCATGTTTTTTTATTTATTATTTTATTTCGAGGATAATACAGTAAGAACTCATGTGAATTCTTTTAATCCAGTCCCCGTGTGTATGCAGTTTTATGGAGTTTGTCAACCTTTCCGACCGGCACACAATGGCCTACTCTTCCAAAAACCGGAACGGGTTTTAACGTGTGCGTAAGATTTC
>CM054159.1:46344489-46351989 GCA_028751875.1 Rapana venosa | reverse complement strand
CACACACTCACACACACACCCCACACACACATCACACTCACACACACACACACACACGCGCGCGCTGACACCCCACACAACACACACACCCTCACAACACACACACACACACACACCTCACACCACACACACACACTCACACACCACACACACACTCACACACATTCACACACACACACCCTCACACACACATACACACACACCACACACACACACGGGGGTCACACACATACGCGCGCTGACACACACACACACACACAGACACAACACACACACACACACACACGAGTATTTGTTCAATATCCTCAAAATAAAAAAGAAACACACACACACACACTTAAAATGCTACTTTCGATTTAGGTGTACACCTTAACATACTGCTTTGACTGACCTCTTTATGTCCTGACTTTTACACTTTGGGAATTCCAGCCACCCTATTCTTAGACATTACCCATGTTTTTCTTAGACGTCATGAAATAAAAATACTACCATACTTATCGCAGTCACCAAAATCCATCAACATTTCATCAAATTCAACAACCTCTCCTTGCTTACAAATTGACGAAATTTAACAACAAAATCGTACGTAATGGGTACAAACTCATGCCGCAAAATCGCAAATAAAAAACGAAATGTCTCGTCATTTTTCAGAGACGTTTACTGTGCGCATTTCAGACAAACCAGCTGTGCAAGACTGGGGCCCGATCCCGGGTATAAAGCTCCAGTTCAGACAATGACAGGCGGGAGGTGGCACACGAGCTCAGTGTGAGTCGGGGACGGACTCGAGTGGACGGTTAACTCCCGTTCCAAAGAGTTATGTCACTCACACGCTGACGCTCCGCTGGCTAAGGAAGCGCATCTGAACATTCCACTGTGCGTCCATCACGTACGCACGTTGCAAAATCCCTCTCGGGTACACGCGTGAAACCCTTTACGGGGACTTGGGCTCGCAACCCAACTGAACTTGCCTTACTGTTGCTTCAATACAACAGCGAGAAACCTGTGTTCCGGGCACTATCGCTGGGGTCAGTGTCACCTCCTTTTTCTTTCTTCTTATACCATTAATAGTTTTATTTATTTATTTCATTTTATTTTTTAAAAGTTTTATACCACTTTAAGTCACGAGATTTCGGGCTAATAGCATCATCAGCTTTTGGTACACTTCTGTAATTGGATGTTACAGTTGTTCGAATCCAAGTTTTTGTAACTTGTATTGCCATTTCTTCCCCCTTGATTCTGTTCAAGAAGGTAAACTTGTGTACGCATTAGAGGTAGAACTACAAATTCTTGGATTTATTTTTGTTTTTTGTTTTTCCTTTTGTTACTATTTATGTCCTTTTCAATTTGTCAATTCCCCTCAAACAATTATGCCAATATCATCAAGTAAACACGCACACAGTTCAAAGTATGCAAAAAGTTCTTTCTTTTTAACACGCACACACTTCAAAATATGCAAAAAGTTCTTTCTTTTTAACACGCACACACTTCAAAGTATGCAAAAAGTCCATATTGTTTAATACGCACACACTCCAAAGTATGCAAATAGTCCATTCTTTAACACGCGGGGGTTGGTGGTGATTTCCGTCAGTACTGATTTCACTTAGTGTGCACAAACTATTTTTTTTTTAAGTTAACCTCATTTAAATTGAACAGCAAATTACCTCCCCATCCAACCCAAAAAGAAAAAAAAACCCACCACAACAACCACAACAACAATAATAATATACGCACACACGCGCGCGCGCGCGCGCCTACACACGCCTACACACACGCGCACGCCTACACACACACTAGCGCGCCCGCGCGCGCACACAGCACGCACACAAACACAAAAACACACGCGCCCGCGCGCGTCTACACACACACACCGCGCCGCGCGCGCGCGCACGCACAGTCAAGCCTACACACACGCACGCACACTAAACAACAAAAGGAAACAATAAAACTCATGGACAAAACGCAAAACAAAAACATACTGCTACTACTTCTACTACTACTGCTACTACTACTACTTCTACTACTTCTACTACTACTACTTCTACTACTACTACTACTATTACTACTACTACTATTACTACTACTACTTCTACTACTACTACTACTTCTACTACTACTACTACTACTACTACTACTACTACTATTTCTACTACAACCACTGCTACTGCTGCTGCTACTACTACTACTACTACTAGTAGCACTACTTCTACTATTACTACTACTACTACTACTACAACTCCTGCTACTGCAGCTGCAACTACTACTACTACTACTACTACTACTTCTACTACTACTGCTACTACTACTTCTACTACTTCTTCTACTTCTAGTACTACTACTACTACCACCACTACTACTACTACTACAACCACCACTACTACTACTACTACTACTACTACTACTGCTGCTGCTGCTGCTGCTGCTGCTGCTGCTGCTACTGCTAGTGCTACTACTGCTACTACTATGTACTACTGCTACTGCTGCTGCTACTACTTCTACTACTACTACTACTACTACTACTGCTACTACTGCTGCTACTACTGCCACTACTGCTACTACTACTGCTACTGCTGCTGCTGCTGCTTGTGGTACTACTACTACTACTATTACTACTACTATTTCTATGGAGGACAACCACAACAACAGCAACAACAACAACAACAGCAGCAACAACAACAACTTTGAAATACAGCCCCCAAATGGTCTTAGCTGTCCATTCCCTTACAAAACATGTTCTTGCTCATTCATGAAATCCATAATAAAAAAAACAGGAAAAGAAAAGTGAGGAAAAAAGGACAAGTGCAAATAGCAAGCAAGCCAACATTTTCCAAGCAAAAAAACAACCCAGTGTTAAAAAAGTTGATATACTGTGTTTCCTCTTGAAATCTCAGTTTGTTCCGCTGGAAGGAGATTCTGTTCAGGCTATTTAACACGGCATTGGCTCTCAACTGTTTATGCTGTGCTTCATGAAACTGGATCTGCCTTTTTCGTGTTTTTTGATGGAGGGGGTGGGTGGGGGGAGGGGGGGAAGGGGGGGGGAGTGGGGGGGGGGGGGGATGTGGGCAGGAAGGAAAAGGATACGCTTTGTTTTAAAAGTCTTCCTCTGTGTGTGTGTGTGTGTGTGTGTGTGTGTGTGTGTGTGTGTGTGTGTGTTGTGTGTGTGTGTGTGTGTGTCAAGTCAAGTCAAGTCAAAAACACTTTAATCATCCCATGAAGGGCAATTACAATACTGACAGGCACATTGATACACAACAAATATATCAAAGACACAAAAGCTATATTTCATATTGGTTTTCAAATAAAATGTCACGAACACACACACACACACTAACACACACGCGCGATTGCGCACACACACACACAAACACCCGCACGCACGCACACACATCAATTGTGAACACAATTTTAAACCCATTGACTAGAAGACATAAAAACTTATTTTTACGCACGCATATACGCAGCACGTACACACGCACGTACGTGTGTGTGCGAGCACGCCCACGCACACCCACACCATACACCAATATATGAATTCAATGTTTTAAGACCGTTGACTAGAAGACAGACTTATTTTACCACCCACGCCCCCACCCACACACACACACACACACACACATAATTTGTATTGACTACACTCATAACAATGACAATCAGGCAGTAATTCAGAGATATGTAAAAACTAGGTAGTCAACATCGTTGTGGAATTCAGAATTCAAATGCTTACTGGCACAAAACAATTTTTTTTTTTTCTGTTAGTTTTGCTGATGGGACACTGAAAACGGCGTTCCGAAGGCAACATTTGAAATTCTGGAAAAAAGTATGGGAAGGATCAGCCAAAATGGCTGTGGCTTTGCGTACAAGCTGCTGATTGCAAAAACGCATGAGATCTCTTTGTTTCTTTTCCCAATCATATTTTTAGCAGATTTTTTACATTTCTCGGGCAGGCCATTCTTGTTTTTAACACTAAGGTTTTTGTACCAACAAATGAAAGCAAAACTTAAAAACTCTCTATGTAAGACTTGTAAAAAAAGGGAAAAGAATCTTTTTGTCTAAAAAAAATTGAGTTCAGTTTCCTCAGAAAATACGACGTTGTTGTCCCTTTTTGACATGCGTCAGTGTTAACGTCCAGTTTAACTTGTGGTCAAAAACAGTTCCCAGATACTTATAGTTCAAAACGTTTTCAACTTCTTGATTATGGATATAATAATATTCTTAGGAGTATGCCCTGATCTTCTGAAGTTGATGGGGCAGGTCTTTAGTTTGGGAAACATTTAGCTCCAGATAGGCCTCGTCACACCCAGTGTACGAACTCGGTGAGGGCTGGACCATGGTTTTAAAGACTGATCCGATAAGAGAGATAACAGAGCACTATCGTCTGCGAACTTTACAGAAAGGAATTTCCATAGTTTGTTTTCTGAAATCATCTTGTGTATAGAATCTACAGAAGTGGTGAGAAGGACGCAACCCTGCGGAGAACCAGTGCAGGTAAATCTAATCGAAGAAGATTATTTTGTTGGCCAAAACACGCAGTGGTCTGTTGGTTAAAATTCAATCACCCAAAAACGAAACAAGTTGATTGTCTACGTCAAATTTTGAAATATTTTGTTAACCAGAATTTTGAGGCTCATTGTATTGAAAGCTGAACTAAGTCAGCAAACAAATTTGGCATGAGATTCAGGTGTTTCCAAGTGGTTATACAACTTGTTCAAAATGAGTAGTTTGGCATCTTTCGACACCCTTCGAGCCCGGGTATGCAAATTGCAGTGGGGTCAAGGTCTTTCTCTGTAGCAGAAAGAATGAGAGATTTTACGATCTTTTCTAGCGATTTCATCACAAGAGATGTGAGAGCTACATGTCTAAAATCGTTAGGCCGAGAAGGATTGGGTTTCTTTGGAAGAGGTATTGCATTGGAAGTTTTCCAAATAACTGGAATCTGACAAGTATCCAGTGAGGCCTGGAACAGGTGTTGAAGGACACTGGCAAGCTCAGTAGCGCAGAATTTCAGGGTTCTTCCACATATACCATCTGGTCCAGGAGATTTGTTAATATTTATTGCCTTTAAGTGCTTACAGAAAATTTTTCTTCATCAACAATGACGCTATTCTCAGAAACTAGGGATTGCTTCAGGTCATTTATTTCATCTGAGAAATCATGCTTTTCAAAGCGAGTAAAAAATGCGTTTAGATGGTCTGGTAAGTTGTTACCACATACTCCCTGTTAACGGATCTTTGACCTATGTTGGACACCTACCATATTTACTGCAGACATATCTTTGATACCCTGCCATGCAGCACGAAAATTGTTCCCCGCAAACTTGTCTTCTATCTTATTTTTATATATACGTCTGGCTCGTGCAACAGCAGCTTTGACTTCTTTATTTACTTCCTTCTTTTGTTGTTCTGTGCCTGTGTAAAATACTACTTTCTTTTTGTTTAAAACAAGTTTCAGATCCTTTGTAACCCAGGCTTGTTATTGGGGTAAATGGTTTATCCTTAGTTGGAATGACACAACTAACACAAAATGAAATATAAGAAAAAATAACATCATGAGCTCATTCAGATCTGAACACACATTATAAAACATATCCCAGTCAGTGCAATCAAAGCAGCCTTGCAGACTCGCTATACTATCAGCAGTCCATTTTTTTTTTGGTCCTGATTATGGGCTGAAGGCGCTGAAACACTGACTGGTACATGGGTGCAAAAAGAACGCAGTTGTGGTCAGACGATCCCGAGGGAAGGCAAAGGCAACGATCTATAGGCGCCTGCTACAGTCCTGTAGCACAAGTCTAGGGTCTTGTTTTTTTCCTGTAGGCGGTCACATACGTTCATAGTTCTTCAGTAGTTTAGTAAGGGAACATTATTGAAATCACCCAGGGTAAACTTAGGGGCATCAGGAGATATAGAATCGAGCACATGGAGTTGATTAATATTATGTTCAGTTCCCCTAGCCCTTTTGCTTTGGGTGTGGATGTAAAAAAAAAACTAAAGTAAAAATAGTTTCGGGAATTCCCGTGGTAAGTAGAAAGGCTGGAGCTAAATAGAGAGCAGTTCAATGTCCTCCACAGATAGCGTTGTTCTAATTTTAACATCACCACACCAACGCTCGCTCGTTGATGTAGCCTAGAAGCACAAACCTCCACCTTGTGCCTTCCCTGTTGCATGTGGGTCTCTGTCATGCCGAATGGGTTGACCAAGGCCATCTATTGAGAGGTCGCAGTTCGGTACGGCGGGACTCAGCCAGGTTTCGGTAAAGGCAAGAATTCCGGCTTTGTTATACTGATGAGGTAGTTGACATTAGCTTGAAGCTCGTTTGGGTTTTTGGGGCGTAGGGACTGGACATTGGACAGGAGCACGGTTGGGTAGCGGGAGTTTTCGATTATTCAAATTTTTGAGTCTTTGTCTCACACCACCTTTCCCTTCCTCGCTTTCTTTTCTTAATGTTCTTCCAAGTTTTATCGTTCATTTGCTGATGGTAGAATATCACATGGAAAGTTGTAGTCTTGGCCTTCTGCTAACACCTGGCTGATTCCCTCAGGCTAAGGAGAAATTCTCGAGTGTACGACGACCAGCCATGGCTGTTGTCGTTAGGCGCGCCTCGCACACAGTCAGATGACGCTATGAGAAAGCAGACTAAAAGAGTGAATAGAACTGATCTTCCCAGCATTGTTGCTGTTATTACTGACACACCAGACACCAGACACAACTCTGCAGAACTTTGAGCTGATAGACACACAATATAACGAAAACAAGAAAAAAATATATATTGCCTGTCAGTAGAAAGTGTGTGTGTGTGTGTGCGCGCGTGCGTGCCTGCATGTGTGTATGTTTGTGTGCGTGCGTGTGTGCGTGTGTGTATGTGTGTGAAGTCAAAGTCAAATTATTTTATTTCGTGAATAAATGAATAAACACTCCTGTGATTTTATAGATCTAGTTTGCCCGCGCGCGCGCGCGCGCCCCGTGTGTGTGTGGTGGTATGTGTGTGTGTGTGTGTGTGTGTGTGTGCTTTTTGGTTTGTTTTGTGAGTGTGGTAGTATGTGTGTATGTATGTGTGTAGTGTGTGTGTGAGTGTGTAGTGTGTGTATGTGTGTGAGTGCGTATTGTGTTTTTGTGTGTGTGTGTAGTGTGCGTGTATGTGTGTATGTGTGTGTAGTATGCGCGCCGCGAGGGGTGTGTGTATGTGTAAGTGTTTCGCGTGTGTGTATGTGTGTGTGTGTTATGTGTGTGAGTGTGTAGGTGAGTGTGTAGTGTGTGTATGTGTGTGTAGTGGGGTGTATGTGTGTTTTAGTGGGGTGTGGGGTATGTCTGTATGTGTGTAGTGTGTGTATGTGTGTAGTGTGTATGTGTGTGAGTGTGTAGTGTGTGTGTGTGTGTGTGTGTGAGTGTGTAGTGTGTGTGTGTGTGTAGTGTGTATGTGTGTAGTGTGTGTGAGTGTGTAGTGTGGGTATGGGGGTATGTGTGTGAGTGTGTAGTGTGTGTGTGTTGTGTGAGTGTGTAGTGTGTA
>CM054159.1:46339489-46341989 GCA_028751875.1 Rapana venosa | reverse complement strand
ATTGTGTTCTTCCCAGTACTGCTTGGCTTACCTCTGCCTGCCTTCAACCACGCTTGGGGATCTCCCGTCTTCCTATTCTTAGACGTGTTTCTTCATAAACGTCGTACAAGTAAAAATACTGCAATACTCAACTCGATCAAGAGTTCATCAATATCTTATTAACTTCTACACCACTTACTGTCACAATTTCCCAAAATAATAAAACTTGACGTGTAGAACCTTATGTTCCAATCAGTAAAAGCTAAAATCGACAATTTACCTTATTTTAAAAGAATTTTGCTATAAGCATTTTAGACAAAAACCCGTTGTGAAACGCAAAGGCAAGATGAAGGGCTTAAAGGTAAATGTTTAAACGTTGGCAGTAGGGAGATGGCACACGAGCTCAGTGTGAGTCGGGGACGGACTCGATCCGATCCTCACCTGCATGTCGATGCTCCTCTACGATACTGATCTCAGTCTGACACAATAAGCAATTAACCATGAATATGTTACGAAAATGCTCTATATGGCAGAGAAACCCGTGTTCCGGGCACTATCGCTGGGGTCCCGTGTCATCTCCATTTTTGTCTGATTATTTTTGCATCGTTTTCATCACCTGATTGTCCTCCCACTCACGAGGATTAAGTAGTGTTAGAAGAACGCTGTACGTTTTTAAAATATTATCTTATTTTTTTATTGCTGTACGTTTTTTAAACATTATCTTATTGATTTATTTCTGTTATTTCGAGGATAATGAAATAAGCACTCATGTGCTTTTTTCCATTCAGTCCCCGTGTGTATGCGGTTTTGTAAGTATTCTCATTCATTCTCATTGGCACACAAGGGCCTATTCTTCCAAATAGCGCAACGGGGTTTAACGTCGCAAGATGTTCTGCGTGCGTTCGCACACAATGGACCTCGCTTTATAGTCCCATCCGAAAAAGCTTTTGGGGAGAGTGGAGTCGGCACTGACGTTAACTTCAGAGGAAAAATCTTCTTGAACGGGATTCGAACTCGGGTCAGCAGATCACGAGCGCATCACGCTAACCATCAGGCTAATCCGACCCCAAGAGTTAAGACCCTTCGACTTCGATACCATGAATCATCCATGAAGTAGTTGGTTCAAATCTCAGCGGTGTTTGAGGACTTAAAGGGGTTAAAGGGTGGTGATGTTTACAGTCTCCCAGGTCGACTTCAAGTGCAGACCTGCCAGTGCCTTACTTCCCTCCGTGAAGAATTATACACCTGCAGAAGATCAAATTATGCGCGTTAAACATACATATATATATATATATATATATATATATACCGTACTGTATGTCAGCGTTCGGAGGTTTAAGAAGACCCGAAAATACCTAGCATACATTTCGGAAGAAAGAGAGTTGAAGAAAAAGAAAAATGAAACAAAAGAAAGAGCAGAACAATATAGGGCAGTCAACAAAAGAATCAGGAAGTCCATGACGGAGGCAAAAGAGAAATGGATCGGTGAACAGTGCCAAGACATTGAAGAGAACATCAAGAAAAACAATAGCAAGAAAGCATATCAGCTGGTGAAAGACCTGACTAGCACGAAACAGAGAAAAGGTTTAACAATCCAAGACAAAAATGGGAAGTGTCTCACTGACGACCAGGATATTCTGAACAGATGGACAGAATACTGCTCCGACCTGTATAACTATAGAACCGCAGGAGACCCAGAAGTCCTTAATGTACCCGAAAGCAAAGACACAGACAGTCACCCTATCCTCCGAGAAGAAGTGGAAACAGCAGTCAGATCGCTGAAAAAGGGGAAGTCAGCAGGGGCTGACAACATTCCAGCTGAGTTGGTCCAAGCTGGAGGGGAAGCCATGATCAGCGCCCTACTAAGAATCTGCAACAAGATCTGGCAGACAGGAAAATGGCCAACACCATGGACGCAGTCACTCATCATCACCCTCCCCAAGAAAGGAAATCTACAACAATGCCATAATTACCGCACAATCAGCCTCATAATGTCACCCAAGCAAGGTCATGCTGCAGATAATATTGAATAGACTGAAGCCACAAGCAGAGACCATCATTGCTGAGGAACAAGCAGGTTTCAGAGCAGGGCGCAGCACAACAGAACAGATATTCAACCTCAGAATACTATGTGAGCGGTACCTTCAACATCAACAAGACCTTTACCACGTATTTATCGATTTTAAGAAGGCATTTGACAGGGTGTGGCATGCAGCTTTGTGGGCAACCATGAATTTGTACAGCATCAATGCAAACCTGATCAGAGTCATCAAACAGCTGTACAGCGAGGCCACCAGTGCAGTGTACTACAACAACAACATTGGAGAATGGTTTTCGAACAACAGTTGGAGTAAGGCAGGGCTGTCTACTCTCACCCACTCTTTTCAACATCTTCCTTGAGAGAATCATGGCTGATGCACTGGAACATCATGTAGGATCAGTCAGCATTGGTGGCAGAACGATCACAAACCTCCGCTTCGCAGATGACATTGATGGAATAGCAGGATCAGAAAAAGAGCTT
>CM054159.1:46281989-46321989 GCA_028751875.1 Rapana venosa | reverse complement strand
GAGGGATCCAACAAAAAGTTATGCCGATGCCTCTGCTTGCAATAGAATGTATCAGGAATTTATTCTCAAATACAATATCATTCCTTATTTTACCTTGCCATGTATTTAATGCCGATCACACTGCCTTTGAGTCAACGCAAAACAAAATTTGGCAAACATCAACTGCAGTATCAGATAAAAAATTCAAAGCCATAAGGATTGCAAATAATTCAGAAATAAAAATAGAAAAATGCCCTCCTAAATGAAATGATTTTTGAACTTTTAAACTTGGAATCACATATGCAGCACCACTTTTGCCTGTTTCTGATACAGATCTGTCAGTATACACTTTTAAGTGATTAGAATAATTACTTTCTAAGTGACTTTTTACATCAACGGTGAGAAGATTTTGATCTTCATTTTTCTTTATTACCGTGTAGTCGATGTCAAATTTAGCTGAAATATGTTCCCAAGGAGGAAACTGAGGGACAACCGGTAAAATTGGATTTTTGATATATTTATGTCATTTTCTTTCATAAATGTGTCTATATAATTTTTAACTGGCTGTAGAAATGAAATATTACGTGCTCGTTTAGGAAAATCAGTGTCTTGATATATAAATATTTCCTCTTTTACTGAATTTGGAATAGAGAGACTACGAACCACGTATTTTGATACTGCCAGTTTTCGCTGATCAGAAAGAGATAGTAAGTGAACTTCTTCATAAGTATTATCTGTGTTTGCATGAGCCGGAACACCAAGAGCTATCTTTACTGCTTTACTATCTAGACTTTGTAGTTTTTTAAGGAGATAATCTGCAGCAGAAAAAAAAACCACTTCTTGTCTGTATATTAATTTTGAACGTACCAAGGACATAGCCAGATGTATCAGAGTTGTAGTGTCTTGACTCCATGCCCGAGAACTTATTATCTTTAGAAAATTAAGTCTTTTCCCAGCTTCAGTTATCATTTGGTTGATGTGCATCTTCCAGTTCAACTTTCTAGTTAAAAATACACCTAAGAATTTGACATCTTGTTTGTATTGAAGCACCCTTCCTTCTAATTTCAGGATTGGTAATTTTGATGGATTGTCACTGTTATTAAAAAGCACAAGACACGTTTTTTCTGCCGATAATTCTAATCTATTTTCTTTCATATAACTACAGAATGTATCTAATTCTTCCTGATATATTTTTTCAACATAAGTGTTTGTGTGTGTGTACAAGTGTAGGTGTGTGTGTATATGTGTACATGTGTGTGTACATGTGTATGTGTTTGTGTGTACATGTGTATGCGTGTGTGTACATGTGTATGTGTGTGTGTACATGTGTATGTGTTTGTGTGTACATGTGTATGTGTGTGTACATGTGTATGTGTGTGTACATGTGTATGTACATGTGTATGTGTGTACATGTGTATGTACATGTGTATGTGTGTACATGTGTATGTGTGTGTACATGTGTGTGTACATGTGTATGTGTACATGTGTGTGTATATGTGTATGTGTTTGTGTGTACATGTGTATGTGTGTACATGTGCATGTGTGTGTACATGTGTATGTGTGTGTACATGTGTATGTGTGTGCATGTGCATGTGTGTGTACATGTGTATGTGTGTGTTTGTAATGTGTATGTGTGTGTACATGTGTATATGTGTGTGTACATGTGTGTTTTGTGTGTGTGTACATGTGTATGTGTGTGTGTACATGTGTATGTGTACATGGTGTGTTGTGTACATGTGTATGTGTGTGTACTGTGTATGATGTGTGTACTGTGTAGTGTGTAATGTGTGTGTGTGTACATGTGTTGTGTGTGTGTACATGTGTAGTTGTGTGTGTGTTGTGTGTGTGATGTGTATGTGTGTGTTATGTGTGTGTATGTGTGTGTATGTGTGATTGTGTGTGTGTGTGTGTGTGTGTGTGTGTGTGTGTGTGTGTGTGTGTGTGTGTGTGTGTGTGTGTGTGTGTGTGTGGTGCCTGATTGTCTGTGGGTCTGTCTGTTTGACTGACTGTCCAACAGACTGTCTACCCTCTCCCTCTTTTGTCGTTTCCTCTCTCTCTCTCTGTCTGTCTCTCTCGTGTCTGTCTCTGTGTCTCTCTCTGTCTGTCTCTGTCTGTCTGTCTGTCTCTGTCTCTCACTCTGTCTGTCTCTCTGTCTGTCTCTGTCTCTCTGTATGTCTCTGTCTGTCTCTCTGTATGTCTCTCTCTGTCTGCCCCTCTCTGTCTTTCTCTCTGTCCCTGTCTGTCTGTCTCTCTGTCTCTTTTGGGGGGACGGCATAGCCTAGTGGTTACAACATTGCGCTCGCAATCTGACAACCCGGGCTCGATTCCCGTTTAAGGGGGATATTTTCCCCTGGAGTTAACATCAGTGCAGACTCCACTCTCCCCAAAAGTCCTCGGATGAGACTATAAACCGAGGCCCCGTGTGCGAACGCACGCAGAACATCTTGCGCTTACGTTACATCCTGCTCCACTTTTCGAAAGAGTAGGCCATTGTGTGCCAGTGGGAAAAGATGACAGAATTACAAAAAACCGCATACACACGGGGACTGGATGTAAAAAAGCACATAAGTGCTTATTCCATTATCCTCGATATAAAAGAATAGAATCTTTCTCTCTCTCTCCCACTCTCTCTCTCTCTATGTCTCTCTTTGTCAGTCTGTCGGTCTCTCTGACTGTCTGTCTGTCTGTCTGTCTCTCCCTCTCTCTCTCTCTCCCCTCTCTTTTTCTCTCTTCCTCTCCACCCTCCCTTACACTCCAGGGCCTCATTTGTCTTCCTTTTTGCCCCTCCTCCTCCTCCTCTTCTTCTTCATCTCCTTCACCTCTCTCGCATGACTGCTGTTCAAATTCATTTAACGTCTTTTCACAGTTGTGATATTAGACCCAAAAAAAGGAGCGAAGGGTTTATCAGAAGTGACACAATTAGTACTCCCCTTTTCATTACAACAGTGTTATCATATTGTAATAAAATCACAACAAAAGTTATTTCAGTGTGAGGAAAGGAGACTTGGTTGTCTAGACGCACACAAAGAATTACGTAAATTTGAGTCTTTCGTCAAAATACGAGAATATGATGTATACTGTTCAAAGCAGATTGTTTCCTTAGCTTGTAGATGGAAACTGAATTGCTTCAAGACAAAATATGCTGGAAATGCCTTTTGCATATGCGGTGATAATATAACAGCATGACTGCTGTGTACCTACCTACATGCTCACAAAACAACAGTTCAAGCCGGTGAAGAGGAAACGTTGCAGGCCTCGTGAACGCTCGGGGTGTGTGTGTGCGCGCGCGCGCGCGTGTGTGTGTGTGTGCGCGCGCGCGCGCGTGTGTGTGTGTGTGTGGCTATCGCTGTGTGGGTTTGTATGTTGTGCGCGTTGGTGCGCGCGCGCGCGTGCGTGTGTGTGCACAAAAGCTATGACAGTTTAGAAAAAGCCACTGAAGCAATGAAACAATCTGGCATTAGGTGTCCGCCAAATGTAAGGCTACAGTAAAGACGAAAGTGACAAAAACATAGATAAAGAAGATGATGATGATAATGATGAATACAGACTTGATGGAGAAAGCGTTACACTCAAGAAACTGACAGAAACGACTTTCCCACGGTGAATGGGCAGACTTACATAATAATTATGCAGCAGAGCAGTTGAAGGACGTACCTTAGAGTGCAGTGAGTGCCATAGAAAAATACATTGGACTTGTACCTCACTCCCCAAGTATTAGATTTGTGTCTTTGCCAAATCTTCATAACTTTATACATGTCAACTCTGTGCTGAGGCAAAATTTGCTTCAGAACACGTTTTAGAAGAGATTGACAGACAGGCTTATCTATCTATCTATCTATCTGTCCCGTAGTCTGACGACCGTGGGGGCACCCTCAAAGACTCAACAACCAGTTCCCTCCATTCCTCTCTCTGTTCTGCCTTTCTCAGGGTTTTGTTGAGTTCTAGGCCTGTCCATTCGCTGATGTTATCCTCCCAGCTCTTCCTTGGTCTGCCTCTTCTTCTTCCTCTTTGGACAGTGCCTTGCAAAACTGTCTTTGTAATTCCTTGGGATCTTGTGACATGCCCATACCATTTAAGTTTACGCTTTTTCACGATCGTTAAAAGGTTTTTATAGGGTCCGGTTTGTTTTTTTGTTTGCCGCCTTTGTTTGTGGTCTTTTAGGAGTGAAGGGATTGAAAAATCTCTTAGTGTCCCCCAAAAATTGCAGTAGGGTCCATGTTTCCAAGGATAAAAAATAGGGATAGATAAGGGAGGAAATAGTTTGACGGAGATAAAGGGGAGATATTTTATTTCAGGGGATTTTTGAAAGCTGATTGCGTGATCCTGAATCGGGTTTGGGATCCTGTTTGATTTGGTTTTCCCAATTAACTTTAACTTTTTCCACTTCTGGCAAATGTTAAAAGTTAATGCGGGGGTTATTATCTCGTTTGGCCTGCACGATTTCCCCTCTATTTTTTGGGGCCTTTTAAAGGTTTGTTGGTCAGCCTTTTTCTGATTTTTCCTCAAGCTCTCCGGTTTTTCTTTTTCCCCTTGATGCCTTTCATGTTTTGTTTTTCCTGTTCTGGAATTGAAAAATTAAGTAACCCCTTTCCCCAAGGTTGGGAAAACCTTTCCCAATGTTTTGTTGTTTGTACACGCCTGGTGGCCTTGTAAGTGAGATAAAGGCCCAAACCCCTGGCCGTACTCTCTAACCCTCAAGAAAGGAAATTCAAAAGCAAAAACGAAATATATATGTAAAGGGAAAGGGTCTGCTGAAAAATTTTAAATGTAACCCCAGGGGGTTTATTTTGAAAAAAGCTTTTTTCGGCACGCAACAACGCGTTTTCGTCAGATACAATTGGCCCCCGGTCCCTTTAAAACCCCAAAAAGCCTTTTCCCGTATTTATCGTTTTTAGAAGGCATTTGCAGGGTTTATGCGTTTGTGGGAAAAATGTTTGTAAGCTTAAGCCTTTTTCAGCTTCTCCAAAGCTGTCAGCGAGGCCCCGTGGAACCGTTTTTCCCCAAACCAAAGTGACGCCCTTCATTTTAAAAAAAAAGTCATAGATGATAAAAAATTTGAAAAATTTTTGTGAATAAAGGCGATAGTTTGTTAAAAAAGGGTGTTAGAAGCCTTTTCCTCTTCAGGGGTTTGAAAATGCCAACATGGACACTAAAACTCAAACCCCCCCAAGGAGTCCAAAAAGAAATTTCCCCAAAAACTTACAACAGGGAGCCGAAAATAATGCAGCCAAAAAAGAAAGCGAGAACAAGAAGCAAAGTCCGGTAGATATAAAAAACAGGCCCCGTTTCAACCACAGCTTTCCCACTTTTTAAATCTGTTTCCGTTTTGGGAGGGGCTTGTTTCCCCGGGGGAAAAGAGGGCAAAAAAAAAAAAAAAAAAAATAAAAAAAAAAAAAAAGGGATGTAAAAAAAGACATGAGGCCCCATTGCCCGAATAAAAGAAAAAAAAAACCCTAATCATTTTTTTTGGGGGTTTGGGTGTTTTCAATTTAGCCAATTAGTGAATTAAAAGGGGTTTGTTTTTGTTTTTTGGGGTGTTTTTTTTTTTAGCGCACTTCACTTTGGTTTGAGGGGTGTTTTTAATTTTTGGGTATGGAAAAAAAAGAAAAAAACCTTGGGGAGAGTAATTTTTGGAAAGGGGGGGGATTTGGGGGGGGCCCCCATGGTTTAAGGGGGGTGGTTGGTTTGTGCGGGTCTTTCCCCAGTTTAACCTGTTTGGTTTTGGGGTGGATTGTTTTGGGTGGTGGGTTTTTTTTGGGGTTTTTTTGGGGGGGGTTTTTTTGGGTGTAAAAGCCAATTTTTAATTTTCCCCCCATTAAAAATAAATTTTAAATAACTAATATGTGGTGGGGGGGGGAGGGGGAAAAGGAAAGGAAAGAAAGGGGGGGGGGGGGGGGGGAAAATTATTTTGTGTGTGGTGTGGGGGCCCCCACAGTTGCGTGTGTGTATATTTGTTTTGGGAAATGTTTTTAAATGAAAAAAAGAACGAAATTTTAAAAAATTGTTAAAAAAAAAAATTTAAAAAATAAATGTTGGATTCTCCCTTGTTAATTGTTATTATTTTTCCTTTTGGGATATGATGTGTGTGTAATAGTGGTGTTTGTGGGGGGGGGGGTGTTTTTGTGTGTTGTGTGTGTGTTTTGTGTGTGGATGGGTACTTTTTACCCTTTCCACTGGAATCTGTCCTAATGGGATGTTTAAAAAGAAAAAAGGGAAGAAAAAAAGGAAAAAAATTTTAAAAAGGGAAAAAAATAAAAAAAAGAACTGGTTTATCGCCTTTTATTTTTCTGGTTTTAATTATAAAAAAAAATTTTTCTTTGGGGGAAAAATAGCGGGTTTTTTTAAAAAACCGGAAAAAAATTTCAATATCCCAAAAAACAAAAACGGTGGCAAATTGTAACTTACATGCAATTTGTGAATTTTCTTTTGAAGGGTTAGTTGTTATCGCGCCGCCTTTAAAAAATTTGTTGTGGTGTTGTTTTAGACTTTGTCACTTAGGCTTGCACACTTTTTGAAGATAATTTTGTATAGGCCCAAAGGATAAATTTTTTTAAAGAAAAAATTCTTTAAAACGCGGCAGGCTTTTGTTATTTTCCCTTTTCATTGAACCCCTTTTGTGTGAATTCCCCATTGTTTCCAAAAAACCCCAAGGTGGAAATCCAAAAAAATTGTTGGTTTCCTTACAAAAAATGAAATTTAAACAATTTTCGTTTTTCCCTTTTTTTATCAAAATTGAAAGCTTGCACAGATTCAAATCAAAAAAATTATTTGTTGTGGTGGTTTTGTCTAGTAGTTTTCATTTTAAGTCCCTTCCCCAAAAAGTTTCAGAAGGAAATTTGTGGGGGGTGTGGTTTTGGGGGCGCACCCTTTGTGTGGGGGGGGGGAGGGGTTCAAAAACAATAATGAAATAAACAATATTATAAAAAAGCAAAAAAGAATTAAAAACAAAAAAACAAAAACCCGAACAAAAAAAAAAACAAAAAAAAAACCCAACCCCAGAAACATCCGCAAAAATAAGCCTTCCAATTATATAACGGAAGGTTTTTTTCGGGAGCTGAAAAGGGTTGGTTAATAAAACAATTTCTTTTTTAAAAATTTAAAAAATTTTTCTAAACAGACGGGGAAAAAAAAAACAGACCGCACAAAAAAAAAAAAAAAAAAAAACCAACCCCCGGGAAACAAACGCAAAAATTTCCCTTTCCCTTTTAATAACTTGGCCTAAAATCCTTTTCAAAAGCAAAAGGGAATGGTTAAAAACAATACTTTTTTCTTTCCCCATTAAAGAATTTTTAAATTTAAAATCAGTGGGGGGGAAAGTGGTTTTTTCCGGGTTTGTGTGTGGTTGGTTGTTTGGTGGGTTTGGTGTTTTGGTTGGGTTTTGGGTGGTTTGTGCGGGGGTGGTTGGTGGGCGGTGTTGGTGGTTTTTTTTGTTGGTTGTTTTCTTTTCGGTGTGTGCTGTGTTGTGTGGTTTGGTTGTGTGTGTTTTGGGGTTTTTGTTTTGGTGTGGTGTTTTGGGGTGTGTGTGTGTGTGTGTGGTGTGTTTTGTGTGTGGTGGGGTTGGTGTGGTGGGGTTTTGGTTGTGGTGTGTTTTGGGTGTGTGGGTGTTTGTGTGTGGGTGTTCGTTTTGTGGTGGTTGGTGGTGTTTGTGGTGGTGTGTGTGTGTTTGTGTGTGGTGTTTGTGGTGTGCGTGTTGGGCGGTGTGTGTGTGGTGTGTGGTGAGTGTGTGGTGTGTGTGGTGTGTGTGGTGTGTGTGTGTGTGGGTGTGGGGTGGTGTGTGTTGTAGGGGGGGGGTTTTTGGGTGTTGTGTGTCTAAATTTTGTTGTTCCTGTGTTTAACGTGTGTGTGGTGTGTGTGGGGTTTGGGGTGTGGTTTGTGTGTGTGTGTGTGTGTGTGAGGGCGTGGGTGGTTTTTCTAATTTTACTGGCCTTTGGGGTAAGGCGGGTTTTGTTGGGCGGGGTGGGGGGGGGGGGGGTTTTGGATGGGGGGGGGGGGGGGAAAAAAGATGGGGGGAGGAGGGAGGATGGAGGGGAGGAGGGAAGGGGAAGAAAAAGGGGAAGGGGGGGAGGGAGGGGGGGGAGAAGGGAGGAGGGGAGGGAGGAGGGAGGATAGAGAGGGGGGGGGAGGGAGGGGGGGAGGGAAGGAGAGAGAAGGGGGAGGGAGGGAGGAAGAGAGGGGAAAGGGGAGGGGGGAAAGGGGAAGGGGAGAGAGAGGGGGGGAGGGGGAGGGGGGGGGGGGGGGGGTGGGGGAAAAGGGAGAGAGGGGGGGAGGGGGGGAAGAGAGGAAGAGAGACAGAGAGGGGAGGAGAGGAGAGAGAGAGAGGAGGGAAGAAGGGGGGAGGGGGAAGAGAGGGGGAGGGTAAAGAGAGAGAGGAGAGGGGGGAAGAGGAAGAGAGAGAGAGGAGAGAGAGAGAAGAGAGAGTAGAGGGAGAGAGGAGAGAAAGAGAGAGAGAAAGAGAGGAGAGGAGAGAGAGGGGGCGCGAGCGAGGGAAGGGAGAGGGGGGTGGGAAGGAGAGAGAGAGGTGGGGGAGGGAAGAGGGGAGGGGGGGGAGGGGGAAGAGAGAGAGAGAGAGAGAGAGAGAGAGAGAGAGGGAGTGAGAGAGGAGGAGAAAAAAGAAGAAATGAGATAAGACGAGACAGAAACCAGACGGAGAGAGACAATGTAAAAAGTAAAAGTGAGAGAGAGAGCGAGGGGAGGACAGCCAACAGACACGTGGCAAACGCAGGAAGCAACAGGGAAGGGGGCAGGCGGCAGATAGCAGACGACAGAAAACAAAGCATATAAAAAAGTAAAGGACGCAAAAGAGACGAGAATGGGGAGAGAGAGGAACAGAGGAAAAAGAGACAGACAAAAGAAGACAGAAATACAGAAGACAGGGAAGGCAGGCAGGCAGGCAGGAGATAGACAGACAGAAGAGAGAAAAAACAGAGATTAAAAAAAGTGAAGAGACAGAGCAGAGACAGAAATGGAGAGAGAGGAACAGAGCGAAAAGAGAGAGACAGAAGAAAGCGACACAGACAGAAAGCAACAGACAGAAGACAGGAAAGCGGCAGGCGGCAGATAGAAAGCGGCAGAAGACAAAAGGGAGAAGACAGGGAAGACGGGAGACAAAGAAGAAGCAAAGCAAAACCCCCAAATACCACACACGCACGAAAGCAATACGCAGACCCCCAGTGCAGACAGAAAAAAGGAGGAAGTGGGACACTCAGCTGGATTACTAGGGGGAGGAGGGGGGGGGGGCTCAACAAGTTACTCCCGTCACCCCTTCCCTCTCCTCCTCCCCTTTCCCTAAATTTACATTTTTTCCTTTTCCCAACACAACACACAAAACACACACCATACACCCAAACACACACACACATCACCAAAACACACAAACATACACACACACACGGCAACAACACCACACACACACACCCCCCACAATTAGCTAACGGGCACCACAACAATACACAACTGGATAGTGGTGGTTGAGAAATGATCGTGATTGGGGGCCCCAATTTCGAATCTGTTCGAGGAGTTTTTCCATGGATTTATCAGGGGGACTCCCCCCCCCCCCCCCCCCCCCCCCCAACCCCCCCCCAAAAGACCTTTGGATAAAACCATAAACCGAAAGCATGAAAAAACCCCTTGCGCACACTTTAAAAAAACCCGTCCCTTTGTGGGGATAGCCCATTGTGTGCTGTGGGGGGCAAAATGACAAATGACAAAACTGAAACCCGGGAACGGATGTAAAGGGTTTTTTATTATTTTGTCCCCGAATAAGAAAATAAAAGTGAATTTGATAAAACACCACAACCCCCATACACCAGACATTCAGACAAACAAGCGTACAATACGTCCATAACATAAAATGCCGCGTGTGTAACGCCGCCAACCCCCAAAATTCATAAAACACATGAACGCACTACATTAACCAAAAACCCACACACCAAACTGGTCACACCACAGACATCGTGCATTGTTACACAAAAACCACAATGCGTTGTGTATGCACACACACAATACACACAAAAGCCAAAAACTCATACACCCCAATAACACCGCGCGCGGATTTAAAATACCCCTTTTGAGGGATGGGGGATTAAAAAAACTAACAACTAACGGAACTGAAAAGCAAGATTATCATAAAATAATAGGCAAGCAGTGCCAAACAAAGATATTTTTTAAGAAAATTCTCCCCCACCTCTCTCCCCCACACATACCCAAAACAACAACAAAAAAAACACAAAAAACCACTATCACACAATACACCCCACAATACATAACACAACAACACACTAATACAAACTCACACATAACACACACTCACACACACACTCACACAACTAACACACAAACACTCCCCCCACAAAAACACAAACCCCAAAACAACACAACCGTAATTAGGAAAACCGGGTTTGTGGACAAGTAAAAAAGGTGTTCAGACATTGTTAGTAAAATAGTACCGTTGGGAAACCCCGGGACGCTAGCAAAAAATGGAATTACACAAGCTAGATAAAGTAGATTGCAGGGGGGAAGGGTTATCATGAGCCCGGTTTATCTTAGAAGAAAAAAAAATTCGTCTCTTTTTGTGTTCAATGTTTTTTTTAATGTTGTAGTTGTTTTCGAATCCTTTTCGTTTTTTTTTTTTTGATTTATGCTTTCTTATTTTTTTTTCTTTTTTCTTCTTTGTTGTTTGTTTCTTTCTCTTTCTTTCTTTCTTTCTTCGTCTGCTTTTCTCTTTTTTTTTCCTTTCGTCTGGTGTCTGTTGCCGTTTTCGACTGTCGCCTGTCTTTCGTTTGTTTTTGTCTGCCGTTTCTTTTTGTTCTCGTTGTCTCTTGTTGTCTCTTGTCTTCGAAATTTCTTTTTTTTTTTTTTCCCGCTTCTGTTTCTCTGTTTTAACATTTATTTTAATTTTCTTTTCTAAACCTTTTTATTTTTCCCTTTTTTTTCTTTTCTCCATTATTTTTGTTTTAAAATTTATACATTTTTGTATTTTGCTGTGTTTTTGAAATAAATTTTTTTTTGTAAATTTATTCTATGTGTTTTCCATTTCACTTTTTTTTTTTCTTTTTCACCCCTTTTTTCAGTTTTTTTCCCTTTTTTTAAGGGGTGTGTGTTTTGTGGTGTGTATGTATGTGTTACGTACTGTTGTATAATATAAAAATTTATAAATTTTATATATATATATATATATATATATAAATTTTATATATAAATTTTTATTATGTGGTGCGTGGTGCGTGCTTGCGTGTGTGCGGCGTGTATGATGTATTTACGTACTTCGTACCAGTGTGTGGGGTGTGTGTGTTTTGTGTGGTGTGTGGTTGTGTTTGATAGTGCGTGGGTGAGGTGTGTTTTTTATGGTACGCAATATACCCGTAATGATGAAAAAAGAATGGTTTCCCCAGGGGTGCCGGGGGGGGGGTCGTTAAATAGCATCCCCACATTTTGGGAAATTTTTTGTAGAGATATCCTCTTTTCTATCCTCTTTTGTTTCTGCCCTTTTCCTTTTTTTCTTTACTCTTCTTGTTATTTTTTCCTTCTTGGGCCCTTTTCGCCTTTTTTCCCGAAAGAATTAAAAGGTAACTATTCTCTCGTGCGAATCGGGTTTCGTGGGCCGCTTGTCGGGCTTAACGGCACCCCGGGCGCATTTTTGCTATATAAAAAAAAACAAAAAAGTTGCTGTTGAGCGTTTGAGAAGAAGAATGAAAACAAATAAGCAATAGAAAAGGATTTAGCGCACTGCATGCAAAAAGGACCTTTATTTGGGTTTTAGTTGTTTGTTTGATGTTCTACCCCAACCAGTCGTTTTGTATTTACAGAAGCTAATAGAAAAAACCCTGCTGTGAATCTTAATTTTTCCTATCTGGGTTCATGCAGCTTACTGGCCACAGCCGAGTTAACATCGTGCAGACTCCCTCCCCAAAAAATCTTTCGGATGAACCCTAAACCGAGGCCCCTAGCTAACCACGGCCCCCGTTAAAAACCCGTTCCGCTTTCGTAAGGAGGCCATTGTGTGGGTGGGAACGGTGCAAAGTTTGCAAAATCGCATAACACGGGGGCGGATGTAAAAACACATACGTGCTTATTCCCTTTCCTCGATTTAAAGAATAAAATAAATAAAATTTCACTCCCCCTGACAGAGGATAAAAGATCACACGATTAACTTGTCCTTTAGGAAAACAAAAAAGTGGTCTGTGGTAGGACAAAAAAAGAACCCTTTGTCTGGCCCGAATCGTTCCAAAATTTCGATACATTTTGTTGGTTTTTTATTTTTAAAATGATTTATAAGACGCAACAACTGAATTAAAATGAATTAAAAAAAGTCTTATTTATGTTTATAAGAATTAAAAAAAAACAAACAAAAAAAGGGTACCCCCCACAGTGGTTTTATTTTTTTGTCCTTTATTTGATTCAGCCGTGTAAATTTTTGCAAATAAAATCCGTTTTTTTTTTGAACGCTAAATGCCAACAAAAAGGTGTTAAATGGTGAATAAATATTGGTCACGAAAATAATTTACTTTTGTGCTTGACCAAATTGGGGAATGAATAATATATTCATTAGTTTATGTATTACATTACACAACGGTTTTTTTCTCATTCAGGTTCATTTTTGGTTAGTCATTAAATTTATTAATCATTAAATTTTATTCATTTTTTTCTTTATTCACCTCAGCTTTTTTTGTTTTCCCTTTCCCTTTTCTTTTTTCTCGTATTTTCTTTATTGTTTTTCGTGTAGTTGTTTTTTTTATTT
Organism: Rapana venosa; assembly: GCA_028751875.1. Classification (NCBI taxonomy): domain Eukaryota; kingdom Metazoa; phylum Mollusca; class Gastropoda; order Neogastropoda; family Muricidae; genus Rapana; species Rapana venosa. The sequence goes on along the minus strand of CM054159.1, from coordinate 46,309,274 downwards.
CGGTCTTGTTCTTGTTTTTTTCTTATTTTTACGTAGGGTTGGTGTTGACGAGGCTGTAAACAACCTTGGATTATGTGTGGGGGTTTTTTTTGTCTTCTTCCCCCCTCCCCTTCTTTTCTTTCCCCCCTTTTTCCTCCCGACGTTTTTACATAGTATTTCTTATTAATGTAAGTTGTTCACATACGATTTTTCCATTCAATGTAAGTCTGTTCACAACTTTTTTTCTTTTCCCTTTAAAGTAAGTTGTTCACTAATGTATTTTTCCCTTCAAGTAACGTCTGTTCACATATGTATTTCTTCCATTCAAAGTAAGTTGTTCCTATGTATTTTTTCCATTTAATGTAACGCTGTTGGCTGTCGTGACATTAGGGGTATATTATTTCTCGTTACTGTGGTTTTTCCTGTCCTTTTCTCTCTTTACTTTTTCCCCGTCTTCATTTTTAATCGTCGTGTCTTCTTCAGTACTTCTTTTTCCCCCTCTCCTCCCCCCCACCCCCTCTTCCCCCCCCCCCTCCCCCCCCCCCCCCCCCCCCCCCCTCCCCCCTTTTAGTTCTAATCCTTGAGAGTTCTTTTTTGACCAAGGGAAGCTATCGGCCCCATCCTTGCCCGGGGTAGGGGGTTTGCGTGATCTGGTTGAACGCAAAGCTTCTGGAATGCCTCTGACTCCCCGCTATTGTCTCGCCCGGGGGGAGGGGGGAAAGAAGGGGAGGAAGGGGATGGGGGGTGGGGAAGGTGTAAAGGGGGGTCGGGGGGGGGGTGGGGCTAGGAGAATTTAAGCAGTCACTGTGTTTAGCTTGTTTGTCTTTGTTTATGTTCAGGGTGGTGGGGTTTGGTGTGTGTGTGTGTGTGTGTGTGTGTGTGTGTGTGTGTGTGTGTGTTGTGTGTGTGTGTGTGTGTGTGTGTGTGGTTGGTTTGCGTGTGGGGTGGTTGTGTGTTGTGGTAAGTGTGTGTGTGTGTGGTGTTGGTGTGTGTGTGTGTGGTGTGTGTGTGGTGAGTGTTTGTCTTTGTCTCTAAATCTGTTTCTGTCTGACTGTTGATGGTGTTGTATGTGTTGGGTTTGTGTGTGTGTGTGTGTGCGTAGTGGGTGTGTTTTTGGGTTTCCCTTTTGATGACACAACACTGAGTCTTTCCTTTTGTTTGGGATGTAAAAAAACATCTGACAATTAAAGTTGAATTTTAACAAATAATCAGTGACTTGATTAGTGGGTTTATAGGAAAACCTACATATAGGGGGGGGAGAGAAGAGAGAGAGAGAGAGAAGAAGAGAGAGGGGAGAGAGAGAGGAGAGAGGAAAAAAGAGAGAAAGAGAGAGAGAGGAGAGAAAGAGAGAGGAGAAAGAAAGAGGAAGAGAGAGAGAGAGAGAGAGAGGTGAAAGGAGAAAAGGGAGAGAGAGAGGGAAAGAGAGAGAGAGAGAGAGAGGAGAGAGAGAGAGAGAGAGAAAGAGGAGAGGAGAGGAGAGAGAGAGAAAAAGAGAGAGAGAGAGTGAGTGTAGGAGGAGAGTGAGAGAGAGAAAGAGAGAGAGAGAGAAAGAGAGAGAACTTTGAACTTTGAACTTTGAAATAGTTTTAATTGCACATCGGCCTTGGGCCACAGTACAATGCGAAGTTGATTTGGGAAAGCATCACGATATAACGCAGTACATAACACACAGTAATCATCATTCAATACATATTCATGCGTTTTCAGTATACGGCAACACTTCTAAGGTGCAGATTAAATTCAGTTTTCCTTAAGTTTGCTTGGCTAGTTTTATCGAAACAAGATTACTGTACATACAAAAATGAGAAATTGTTCCATACGTTATGGTTACTTCCATTACAATGAAAAAATTTTTGTTTTCATTCTTTGATATTAGACTTAAATCTCACACTTAAGTAATTGTACTTTTCTTCTGTTGATATATTATAACACAACATTTGCAAATAGTTTTGTCTTTCTTTGTCATTATGTTGTTTTAGTCTTGAACACAAAACTGTTAATATTCTATAATGCGTACTATTCCCTGCAGTTTGCTGCATACTGGAGCACCAAGCTTTTGTTCAAATAAAGAAAGTTGAGAAACAAAAAACAAAACACACACACACACACACACACACACACACACACACACACACACACACACACACACACACACACACACACACACAGAGTACTTTAAAATCATATCAAACCAAATACATCTACTAGACTATGAGAAAACATGTGTAAAGTACATTTTATAGTTAGTATTGAGTAGTTATCACGACACAGATATTGATGTGAAAACCAATACTACACAACCACATTAGCTCTGCAATTTTCTATTGAGGTGTTTGCTAGAGGGCGGAGAGAGAGACAGAGAGAGAAGAGAGAGAGAGAGAGAGGAGAGAGAGAGAGAGAGAGAGAGAGAGAGAGAGGAGAGAGAGAGTAGAGAGAGGAGACAGAGAGAAGAGACAGAGGGAGAGAGAGGGCGAGAGAGAGAGACGGGGAGAGAGGAGACAGAGACAGAGGGCAGAGAGAGGGGAGACAGAGAGAGAGGACAGAGGGCGGAGAGAGAAAGAGAGACAGAGACAGAGACAGAGGGCGGAGAGAGAGACAGAGAGAGAGAGGGCGGAGAGAGAGAGAGAGACAGAGGGCGGAGAGAGAGAGAGACAGAGACAGAGACAGAGGGCGGAGAGAGAGACAGAGAGAGAGACAGAGGGCGGAGGAGGAGAGAGAGACAGAGGGCGGAGAGAGAGAGACGAGGGCGGAAAGAGAGAGAGACAGAGGGCGGAGAGAGAGGGGGGACAGAGGGGGAGAGAGAGAGAGAGAGAGAGAGACAGAGAGACAGAGGGCGGAGAGAGAGAACAGAGGGCGGAGAGAGAGAGTGAGAGAGTACAGAGGCGGAGAGAGAGACAGAGAGACAGAGGGTTGGAGAGAGGACAGAGGACGGAGAGAGAGAGAGGAGAGAGAGAGAGGAGAGAGAGGAGAGAGAGAGAGGAGAGAGAGACAGAGGGCGGAAAGAGGAGAGCAGAGAGACAGAGGCGGAGAGAGAGAGAGAGACATAGAGAGAGAGAGCAGAGAGGACGGAGAGTGAGAGAGAGACAGAGGGCGGAGAGAGAGAGATACAAAGAGACAGAGGGCGGAGAGAGAGGACAGAGACAGAGAGACAGAGGGCGGAGAGAGAGAGACAGAGAGACAGAGGGCGGAGAGAGAGAGACAGAGAGACAGAGGGCGGAGAGAGAGACAGAGGGGGAAGAGAGAGAGAGAGAGACAGAGAGATAGAGGGCGGAGAGAGAGACAGAGAGACAGAGGGGGAAGGAGAGAGAGAGAGAGAGAGAGAGAGAGAGAGAGACAGACAGAGGGCGGAGAGAGAGAGACAGAGAGATAGATGGCGGAAGGGAGAGAGAGACGAGAGACAGAGGGCGGAGAGAGAGACAGAGAGACAGAGGGCGGAGGAGGAGAGAGAGAGGACAGAGGGCGGAGAGAGAGACAGAGAGGACAGAGGGCGGAGAGAGACAGAGAGACAGACAGAGGGCGTAGAGAGGAGAGAGAGAGAGAGGAGAGAGAGAGAGAGAGAAGAGAGAGAGACGAGAGAGGAGAGGGAGCGGAGGAGAGAAGGCGGAGAGAGAGAGACAGAGGGCGGAGAGAGAGAGAGAGCAGAGAGACAGAGAAGAAGAGGGAGGAGAGAGAGAGAGACAGAGAGACAGAGGCGGAGGAGAGACGAGAGACAGAGGCGGAGAGAGAGGAGGACAGAACAGAAAGACAGAGGGCGGAGAGAGAGAGAGACAGACAGACAGAGAGGAGAGAGAGGAGAGAGAGAGGACAGAGGGGGAAGAGAGAGAGAGAGAGAGAATAGAGACAGAGGGTGGAGAGAGAGACAGACAGAGAGACAGAGGGTGGAGAGAGAGACAGACAGAGAGACAGAGGGTGGAGAGAGAGACAGACAGAGGGGAAGAGAGAGAGACAGAGACAGAGAGACAGAGGGCGGAGAGAGATAGAGACAGAGAGACAGAGGGCGGGGAGAGAGAGACAGAGGGGGAAGAGAGAGAACTCTGAACTCTGAACTCTGAACTAGTTTAATTGCACATCGGCCTTGGGCCACAATACAATGCAAAGTAGATTAGGGAAGGCATCACGATATAACGCAGTACATAACACACAGTAATCAACATTCAATATATATTCATGCGTTTTCAAGATACAAAACAATTTTCAATACAGAGTAAATTCAGTTTTGCTTGATTTTTGCTTTTCTTGTTTAATCAGACACCCGATTATGCAAATATATCAAAAAGAGGAGAACATTGTTCCATACTTTAGGTTACTTCTATTACAGTGAAGAGGGTATTTTTTCATCCTTGGATATTATTCTTTAATCTCAACACTTCAGTAATTATGCCTTCCTTCTGTTCAAATACTACAACACAACATTTGCAAATATTTCTCTTTCTCGTCATCATTTGTTTTGTTCTTGAATACAACACTATTAACATTCTATAATACACAGTATTCCCTGCATTTTGCTGCATCCCAATGTACCAAGCTTTTATACAAATAACGAAAAGGGGGGGAAAAGTTGATACCCAAATTCATTAGGTAGTCACACTCACACAGAAGTGCAGATCATGATAAGCTCAATGCTTAAAATAATATTTTCTTCGCCTGTTGATTGCATGGAACACATACTTTGATAAATTATGTCTGTGGATAGGGTTAGTGGCTTTTAGCAAAATGTGAAGAGGAAGTCCATTCGATTCCTTTAGAAATTTAAGCCTCAAATCATCATACATAGGACAGGCAAACAAAAAGTGCCGTTCATTTTCAATATGATTTTTACAAAATGGACAAGCTTTATCATGGTTAGATTCTTTGTAGCGATGTACATTGTTATTTAGGGGAAGAACGTTGAACCGAACATGCGAAATGTCTGTTCCTCCTCAAGGCAACTTGCTCTGTTTTATTGACTGGCGATTTGACCAAATGCAACAAGGTTTACAGCTGCATTTGGCAGGCATAAAAAACAATATTGATGAAAAGTTTTGTAATTTAGAAGACAATTTCTCACGTTTCTTCACTGAAGTCAGCCAACTGAAAGACACTGTACATGTGCATACAGAAGACATTAAAGAACTCAAAGAAGACAGAGCATTATGTCAGACAGGATAGAGGCGCTTGAAAAGAAACTAGAGTCTACTGAACAGGATGCTAGAGCTCTTAAAACCTCAGGTTTATTGGTGTTGAGGAGCAAAGGTGGGAAGATGAACATGTGACAAGTGAAGTGTTTGTAGATGTACTGAACAGTCATTCAACTTCACCCAGCTGGCAACAAACAGACATTGCTAGGGCATTCCGCATTGGCAGCCCTCCCCCTCGCACTGAGGAACCACGGCCCATACTTGTCCAGTTTTGCCGCTGGAGTGACAAAATGGCTGTTCTGCGTGATAAAGAAGTGCGAGATAATCTGAGAGCCAGTGGTATTCGGGTTGCTGCTGACCTTACCCCACGCCAGCGGGATTTGCTGGAGTTTCCCCGTGGTCAAGGCAAGACCGCATACTTCCATGGTGGAAAGTTGTATGTGCATGACAAAGAGCAGCCCAAGACTTTCAGTAGCAATCACAAAGAAAATGACTGGCCACAAGTACAGGCTGGTAATCGTGCTAGTTTCAACACAAATGGAAATGCTTGGCACAAAAATGGCTTCCAGACTAAGAGGTTTCCAGCCAAGCACAGGCACCAGGCAGAGAGACGCCAGTTTGACAGTGCCCATCAGGATGGGGATGGTCTGTTTCCAAGACATGGTGTCAATAGGACCAGATCACCATACCCATACCAGAGCATGTGGCGTGACAAACACCAAGACAAGCAGACGCAGAGGAGCACTCAAGCAACAGTTCCAGAATAAAAGACAGGTCTAGAGGTTTGAGTCAGTCCAGTCAGCAAGTCCACAGAGAAAAGGCATCTGTGCCAGTGGTTCCTGGCATTCTCTCATACAGTGATGTTGTACAAACTGGTAGATCAAGTGAAGAAAATGATCTGGACCACAGGAGAATTGTCAGAATGAAGGATTCTTTGCAAAACCCTAGTGTGATAAATACAAAACCTCACAAAAGGGGCCCTAAACCTTCAAATGGGCAGCAGAGGATCACTAGGCATAGCTTGGTTCCCTTTGAAGGAGACAATGCCAACAAAACAGACCTTAATCTGCAGCATACACTCAGGGAATTAGAAGGTCCTTTACATGCTGAAAGCTCTGACAATGCTGACTCCTTACAGGAGAAATTATCAGAGAAAAAACTGGACATGCATGACAAAGATAGAGACAAGACAGACACAAGTGATGATGACAGTGTGATGAAATACTGCTAACATCACAGAATCTCACACGGAAGCTCAAGACACAGCTGCATCTGTTGGGGCTAGGAAAGAAAGTTGTTTAAGTGAGGATGCATTTGATGCAAGTTGTGCAGAAAGCTCACCAAAACATGACACAAATATAAATATAAATAAAGAACAGACCTTCATAACTGTGACAGCTGACCAAATCAGGGAAGATGAAATTGACAACTGTCCCACTAGTGAACATGTCAATGAACAGACATGTGAGGACTTTGACAAAGAGAAGGGTCGGGACCCCTACACTTTTGCCTACAGCTCGTAGTCCACGACCAAGAAGGGCTGTATCCAGCTCTCGAATTAACAGGCAAGCAAGCAAGAAAACTGCAATTAGATCTAACAGTCAAGGCAATATCATGGATTCTTTTAAAAAGGCAGAGGCTGTAAATCAGGTAAAGGACAAAAAAAGCCTCAGCAGTCAGTATCCCAACATAAAAAGAGGGTGCTTCAGGCCCCAGAAAATAGGGATTCGGCCGGGCCACCTTATCTGATAGTAAGTCCTCAAGAAAAGAAACAGTCCATATCATGTCAAAATGAATCTGAGGTTGTCCCAAAAATGTAAATAATAGTTCATTTAAATTTCTAAGTTATAATGTGAATGGTCTCTTGCCAAACTAGAGAATGTTGACTTCATTAACTTCCTTACTTCATATGATTTTGTATGTCTAACTGAAACGTTTGTTGGGTTTGAGTTTGAATCCAATTTATTTAGTGATTTTGTAATATTCACATCAAAGGCAACAAAACTGTCCCATCAAGGGAGGTATTCTGGGGGTGTAATTGTTCTAATAAGAAAAACATTTTCCAAGTTTGTGAAGCGTGTTCATGTAGATCAAAAAATGTTGTTGTGATAAATATACATAAAGATCTCTTCTACACTGAAAAAAGCATTATGTACATGTGTTGTTCGTACCCCCATGTGATTCCACATTCTGGAATAGCCAACAGGATATTTATGGCATGGAGATGATAGAGCAGTGTTTGGAACATTTGTATGATATGTATAGTGACTTTTTTGTTCTGTTAACTGGGATCTGAATTCAAGAACAGCAAGTAAGAATTATTCTTTCAATGGAAATAGCACTGACTTTGAAACATCTGTCCCTGCTGAAAACAAATTTCCACGGAAATCACAAGATAAAGTTGTTAACAACTTTGGTGATCAGTTGATTGAATTATGTAACATGTATGATTGTATTATACTAATGGACTAAGTGAAACAGACTTTGATGATAGTTGTACCTATGTTGGACACTCTGGGGAAAGTACTGTGGATTATTTTGTCACATCTGTTGAACTCTTTTCTTCTATTCAAGTGGTTGCCTTAATTGTTGAAAACTGTATAGAGTCAGATCACTTACCTGTTACCATGGAGTGGAAGTAATGGAACTGGTAATGACTGCCATGTCAAAAGTAAAGTAAGTGAACAGCTGAATTTAAACAGATTTATCTGGAATCAAGCACTGGAAAATGAATTAAGGATTTCTTGGGAGAGCACAGATATACAAAACAGATTGAAAATGGCCATAAATAACTTAGATAGCTATGTAGATGGTGCCCTAGAAGTATTTGTAGAGTGTTTAAAAGAGTCTAGTAAATGCATGCTCAAAAGATGTTGTATTGGTAGGGCAAAAGGTCAGAATGGTTTGACAATGAATGTAATAAAGCTAAAAAGGAATGTAGAAAGAAGCTCAGATGTTTAGAGCAACTCGAAAAGAAGCTGATAGGCTAATGTATGTTACAGAGAGAAAACAGTATAGTATCTTTGAAAACCAGAAACATACTTTTAGAAAACAGAAAACTGAAGCACTGGCACAAGAAATTAGCAATGGGTCAAATTTTTGGAATGAGCTCAGAAAAATGGGCTGTGTAAATAAAGAAAAGGTAGTAAACAGTATCACCACAGATGATGGTTTAAACATTTTTAAAACTGTTTTTCAGGGGGGTACTGAAGAGTTAGAAAGGGACTTAAACGTGATAGGGAACTCTTAGAGGAAACAGATCATGTTTTTAAATATAGAAATATCAGAAGCGGAAGTTATTCAGGCAGTAAACAAACTGAAAGATAGAAAAGCCAGTGGAATAGATGATATCTTAGCTGAAATGTTAAAATGTGGTGGTTTCTTATGTTATTATATTTCTAACAAAATTATTTAATGTTGTCTTTGATCAAGGAGTTTATCCACAGGTATGGTCAAAGGCCATAATCATACCATTACACAAAAAAGGAAATTCAAATGATGTAGATAACTACAGAGGATTTCTCTCCTAAGCATATATCAAATGTTATACCTCAATTTTGAATAAGCGATTATACTCCTGGTTAGAAAGTCAAAACTTAATATCAGAATGCCAAGCAGGATTTCGAAGAAAATATTTACAGTTGACCAGATATTTACTTTATATGCTGTTATCCAAAACCACATGAGTAAAAAGGTAGAAAACTCTATGTTGCTTTTGTTGATTTTAGAAAGGCCTTTTATTCTGTTCAACATGATAAACTATTGCAATGTATTCAAAATCAAGGAGTAAACGGCAAATTCTTTGCTACACTTAAAGCTATGTACAAGTCATTAAAGTCATGTGTACGTGCAAATTTCGAATTAACTGAAATATTTGATGCCCTATCGGAGTACGGCAAGGCTGTGTTCTCAGCCAAACACTATTTTCATTATTTATAAACCAGTTAGCTGATCTAATGAATGTGACCCGGGAAACATGGGGTACAATTATTCCCAGATAGTATGGAATTATTTATCTTATTATTTGCAGATGATGTGGCATTAATATCAACAACACCAAGTGGTCTCCAGAATCAGTTAAATATTTTACGGACATGTTGTGATAATTTAAAATTAACCGTAAACATTGATAAAACAAAGGTCATGGTATTTAGAAAGGGGGGATTTTTGGGAAAACATGAGAGGTGGTTCTACGATAGTCATAGACTGGAAGTGGTTAATAGCTATTGTTATTTAGGATTTAATTTACAACGATGATCAGTGCTAAAAATGGTACACTGCATTTAACAACAAAAGGCAAAAAGGCAATAGTTCAGCTTAATAGAGTATTTCAAAAATATAAAGAAATGACAGCGAAAACTTACTTTAAATCTTCGATACAAAAATACAACCAATTTTGCTCTATGCTGCAGAAATATGGGGAATAAACAGGTTAGAACACATAGAAAAAGTGCACATTGTGCATGTAAAAGGTTTCTAGGAGTGCAACCAAGACACCAAATAAAATGGTTATGGGGATTTGGGTAGGTACCCACTTTATGTGAATTCATATGTTACCTGCCTAAGATACTGGTTTCGATTATTAGAAATGAACACAGAACGGTTACCATATAAGGCCCATTTAAATGTTACTACAATTAGACAGAATTGGGAAGCAGTGTTGGGTGTCAAAAATAAGAGAGATATTTTGTATTACTGGTTTTTAATATTGTCTGGTTACAACAAGGTGTTGGGAATGTGAAAACATTTCTGCATATTTTTAAACAGAGGCTTGTGGATATGTTTATTCAGGAATGGACAGGTACTCTCAGAGAACGTGACAGATATCAACCTTACACGTCATTCAAGACCATTTTTGAAAAAGAACGATACATTCTAGATATTGATGTATATTGCTTTCGTGAAAGAGAGAGAGAGAGAGAGAGAGAAAGAGAGAGAGAGAGAAAGAGAGACGGAGTGAGTGAGAGAGAGAGAGAGATGACAACACGTCTGCTGCTTCCTTACAGGCACTGGGCCTAACGAGCAGTGGTGTATTTTCTGATATGTTCCATTATAAACAAAACAAAAAGCCCCCTTTGTTAGTCAAGTGTTCCCAATTTCTTATGTGCACGCTGAAACAGCAACTATTGTTATTTTTCGTCATACGAACGAAAATGATTTACGCTGCCGTTAAGCGCCTGACAAGTCAGGCCCAGCTTATCTGACTACAGCACGGTAGAGACTTGGTGACTTTCTGGATGAAAGGCAGAAGGATGGACCCAGAAGGCAGGAAACTTACCAGAAAGCGGTGACAGGGAGTGTGCAGAAACAGTGAATGAGAGGGTCAGAACAGAAAGAAATCCTAGCAGAGAGTTTTGAAGGTGAGGAGGAGGCTAGTCACGCTGACAGCCCCCCCCCTCCCCCCCTCCCCCACGCCTCCCTAAGAAAAAATGTCCAACTTAACAAACTAGAAGTAACTACAGAATGAGATGTTTCACTGTGGGATCACAGCAGAGGCCAGTGTGACCTCCAGAAAGAGACAGGGACCGTTCGTCAGCTGCCACGAAGGGGAACTTCATGTGGGGAAAAGTCAGAGCTAGCAGCCAAGGCGGCAGAGCAGGGCACAGCATACATGGCCTGGCTGGTCTGTCCCCATGTAACAATGCCCCACAATGCACTGGGCCTTCTTCCGCAAGGGAGGCAACTAGGACCACTGCATCGTTTTCTTCTCAACAGTTCTAAAGTAATGAAGTAATCTTTTTTGTTTCCAATATACATGGCATGTCATCAACACAGAGGGAATGCAATTGCGATTTTGGGTTTTAGCTCTAGGCGTATGATAATGGGTTGCTTCGCAACATGTCTTCACGCACACACGCACACACGCGCACACACACACACACACACACACACTCACACACACACGCACACACACACTTTTTCAATATCGGTATTAAAGTTCAAAATCATTAGTGTATGAAGATAATTGTAGATTTGATCATTATGAATATTCATATTTAAAGCATAATGAATTTTTTTTAAACGCTTTGATATCACAATCCTTAGAAATCCTATAAAATTCTACATTATCCTGTGACATAATAAAACAAAAGCTGAACCTTTGTTGCTTTTATCACTTTGCTTCGATCTAGCTTTGGCTTCATCTGGTAATGCTATCACATCACATCACATCGCATCACATCACATCACATCATATCACATCGCATCATATCACTTCACATCACATCACATCGCATCACATCGCATCACATCACATCACATTGCATCACAACACATCACATTGCATCACAACACATCACATCGCATCACATCGCATCACATCACATCACATCACAACACATCACATTGCATTACATCACATCACATCACATCGCATCACATCACATTTACATCGCATCACATCGCATCACATCACATCACATCACATCACATCGCATCACATCGCATCACATCACAACACATCACATTGCATCACATCACATCACATCGCATCACTTCACATCACATCACAAACACATCACATTGCATCGCATCAAATTCGCATCACATCACTTCACGTCACATCACATCGCATCACATCGCATCACATCACATCACATCACATCGCATCACATCACATCACAACACATCACATTGCATCACATCACATCACATCGCATCACATCGCATCGCATCGCATCGCATCACATCACATCACATAACAACACATCGCATCACATTGCATTACAAATCCCTCAATCTTTTAAATCGCAGGGGCGCCATGGACGACTTGACAACCAGCCTCCTCCATCTTTCTCTGTCTTCCTTCCTTCCTTCCTTCCTTTCTTCCTTCCTTCCTTCCGCCTCTCTCTGGCAGTGCTTCCTTCCTTCCTTCCTTCACTCAGCCTCCCTCAGTCCTGTCCAGTCTGACATGTTGTTCCCCTCCTCCTTCTCCTCCTCCCCCTCTCTGCTGTCTTCCTCCCATCCTCCCTCCTGTCACTGCGCCTTGCAGGACTGTGCTGGCCAGCTCTGGTGCTGGAGATGTCCCCGCACCACTTGCCTGTCCGCCTCTACCCCTGGTCAAGAGGTGTCCCCGGGGCTAAGAGCCTGCCGGGTCTGTTCCTTTCTTCATGGCTGTTGTTCTGTTCCTTTCTTCATGGCTGTTGTTCTGTTCCTTTCTTCATGACTGCTGGTCTGTTCCTTTCTTCATGACTGCTGATCTGTTCCTTTCTTCATGACTGCTGGTCTGTTCCTTTCTTCATGACTGCTGTTCTGTTCCTTTCTTCATGACTGCTGGTCTGTTCCTTTCTTCATGACTGCTGTTCTGTTCCTTTCTTCATGACTGCTGATCTGTTCCTTTCTTCATGACTGCTGATCTGTTCCTTTCTTCATGACTGCTGTTCTGTTCCTTTCTTCATGACTGCTGTTCTGTTCCTTTCTTCATGACTGCTGGTCTGTTCCTTTCTTCATGACTGCTGTTCTGTTCCTTTCTTCATGACTGCTGATCTGTTCCTTTCTTCATGACTGCTGTTCTGTTCCTTTCTTCATGACTGCTGTTCTGTTCCTTTCTTCATGACTGCTGTTCTGTTCCTTTCTTCATGACTGCTGGTCTGTTCCTTTCTTCATGACTGCTGGTCTGTTCCTTTCTTCATGACTGCTGGTCTGTTCCTTTCTTCATGACTGCTGATCTGTTCCTTTCTTCATGACTGCTGTTCTGTTCTGTTCCTTTCTTCATGACTGCTGGTCTGTTCCTTTCTTCATGACCGCTGTTCTGTTCCTTTCTTCATGACTGCTGTTCTGTTCCTTTCTTCATGACTGCTGGTCTGTTCCATCAGCACCTCTGCATGTTGAATGCCAAGTCTCCCACTGACCTCCATTCGTCGAACGGTAAGCTGTCGCGTCTGGATCCGTCATTGGGAGTTGGTTTTATTCCCTGTTTGAATCTGTACACAGTTTTAAGCTGAGGTTTAAAATTTGACGAGGCAATACACGACAGGACAGGATTGGATTGTTCAGACTTGTCTTGTTGCTCACAGGCAGTAGACAAGCAAAGGCAGTGATATGCTGAATTCGGTTTTAATTTGTATTTAAAAGTCTTTTACATCGAGGATAATGGAATAAGCACTTATCCAGTCCCCGTGTGTATGTGTTTTTGTCAATTCTGTCATCTGTTCCCACCGGCACACAATGGCCTACTCTTACGAAAAGCGGAACAGGTTTTAAACTGTGCGCAAGTTTGTTCTGCGTGCGTTCGCACAGGGGGGAACATCGGCTTTTTGTCTATCCGAAAAACTTTTGGGGATTTGTGGGAGTCTGCACTGATTTTAAAACTCCGGGGGAAAAATACCCCTTGAAGGGGAAAAAAAAACCCGGGGGTCGTCAGATTGCGAGGCGCAATGTTCTAACCACTAGGCTACCCCGTCCCCCAAAATTTAAAATTAAATGTTTTAATGAAATTTTGGGGAGGTTTTTCCCTTGATTGATGAAGCCCCTTTTCCGGGTCGATTTTTTTTTGGGGGGGGGCCAAAAAAGCTTTTCCGGGAAAATACGTAACTTTCGGTTTTGAAATTTTGGGGGTTATTTTTTCGGGGAAAAAAACCCAAAGGGGTAGCCGTACTCCGACTGCAGGGATAAACAGAGTTCACAGTTTTTTGGTTTGTATTTGAAGAAAAACTTTTGTGTGAATGTTGAAATAATTTTCGTTTTTGCATCTACATTTAAAGTAGGGCTTTTTCTTTTCTTTTTTCAAAAAATGTTGCACTGGCGAAAACTTAGTGCTAGAAAATTTTGAAGTTGACGGAAATACTGCGGGAAAAAAAAAAAATGAGGTTACCTTTTTTCAATTTGTGCTTATTTAAATTTCATTTTTTTACGTCTTTTTCAACCCCGTACAAAGTTTGTGAGGAATTGAATGAAACAAAAAAGGGGCCTGATCCCTTTTCCTGTTTTCAACGTTGGGGCTTTTATTAGTTTTTGTTATGATAGAGAAATTACAGAATGAACAACCCCTTTGCCCCACTTTTTTCCCACTGGAAAAAAGGAGGGTTTGGGTTTGGGTTTTAAAATTTACTTGACTCATCTTGATTTGACTACACACCCCCACACACAAAACACCCCACCCCACACACACAAAGCCCGTGTGCGAACGCAGCAGAAATTTTGGGCGCACCTTTTTTTTTTTCTTTTTCTTTTTTTTTCCCATTTTATTCTTTTTTGGGGTTAAAGGGAAAAAGTCTTAGTGTTTTTTTTAATCCTTTCCCCCGTGTGTATGAAATTTTTTGTAAAAAATTTAATAATAATAATACAGGGAAATTTTTTTTAGCGCTATTCTTGCAAAAAAAAAAATTTTAAGCGCTTTAATAAAAAAAATCAAAGCACTTTTTTTTACATTTTTTTTAATCTGTTCCCCCCGACCAAAAAGGGCCTATCTTATTTTAAACCCGTGCCACTTTTTGAAAGGAGTAGGCCTTTGGGGTCCCGGTGGGGAAAAGATGACAATCTACAAAACGTTTTACCAGGGAACTTTTGAAAAAAAGCACATGGCTGTTTTATTCCATTTTCCTCGGTAAAAAAGAAAAATTTTTAAAAAAAAGGGTTTAAAAAACAGGGCACGCCGCCACGCACGTACGAAAAACATCCTCAACCATACACACCCAGAACCCCAAAAATACCACCATACAAAAAATATCCCAAAACATAACAAAAACCCCCAACATACACAAAAAAGGCCCAAAATTTATCCCACACAAAAACCCACCCCAAAACCCAAAACCAAAAAAACACTTACACAAGATTACCCCTTTTCACCATACAAACAACAAACAATACAAAATCCAAATCAGTATCGTTGCTTGTCCAGAGTTCAAAGGCACCTCCCCGCTGTTTTTGCTAAGCTTTCTTTTGCGATTTTAACACTTACCCCCACAAACCCACACTTTACACAGCATACGCCCCCCCGCTCCCACACAACACACACCCAACACAAAAACACACCCCAAAACACACCACACACACACCCCACAATGTTTTTGCGTCAAGCCCAAATTTTATGTAACTTCTGGAAATACAAATTTTTTTATTTGATTTTAAATTTCAAAACACACACATCCCAAAACGCGCGAAATACTCACCCCTTAACTAACAAACCCTTAATAACAAAACAAAATGGGTTTTCTAATTTCACATTTGTGAAGAAAAAAATTAAAATCGAACCACACACACAAAAACACACCACGCGCGCGGGGCACAGCACCCCTTTTAAACTAACTAGTGTCTAATATTTCATTTAGTGAAAAAAACGAAATTTAAAAAATCGAACCCCACACAACACCCCACACCCAACACACCCCAACCCCACACACACACAAAATACACACACACACTCCCTTCCCTCTTATCTAAAAATCTCTGTTTTCATTTTTGGGCCTTTTTTTTTTTTTAAAAAAAAGAGAGCAGAGAACGGGGGCATTGCCCTAAAGGTGTGTGTGTTTTGTTTTTGTTTTGTGTGTGTGTGTGTTTGTGTGTGTGTGTGTGGGGTGTGTGTGTGTGTGTGTGTGTTTTGTGTGTGTGTGTGTGTGTGTTGTGGGGTTTTGCGTCCCGTTGCGTGGCGTGGGGTAAGGGATGCAAAACCCAAAAAGACTTGGAATGCAGTCTTGTCAAGCTTTCGTTTTTTTGGGGGCATTGACTTCATCCAGGGCAAGTTCCTTGCTAAGCGAATTTGTACCTTCCCTTTAATGCAAAAGGAGAAAAACCCACAACCCTTCTGAATTCGGATTTAAAACCTCCCTATAAGGGAGCATTTGACAAACCCACACAGGAAATTTTTCTTTTGTTGCTTTTAATAGGTGTGTGTGTGCCCCCCCCCCCCTGTTTTGCTTTCTGTTAATTATGGAATGCGGGGAAAAACAGCAAGCAACACAAGAACAACAACACTGAGACGGAAATCTTATACGGGCATAGTCCATAGAAAAAGGGCCCCGCACATGTTCCATGACGTTTTTAGAGAGCAAGTGGGGGTTTCTTACTACTTTTCCCCCCAAAAAAAAACCCCCCAAAAACCCCCAAAAAACCCCCAAAAAAAAACAGAAAACCCCAAAAAACCCCTCAACAAAAACCCCCCCCCAAAAAAAAAAAAAAACACACCAAAAAACCCCCGAAAACCCCCCCCAAAACAATTTTTTTTTAAAGCCAATTTTTCAGGGGGCTTAAAAGGCAGCACGTTTGCGTTTCCCGTCATATGACGACAAAAGCCGTTGCTGTTTGAAAAATTTGACGAAGAAAAAAGATGTTTTTCCCGTTTTTTGTTTCGCCCGTCAGAAAAAAGGGGTGAAAACCAGGGGGAATTTTAAAATAATGATATGCTGGGCCCTTTTTTTTTTCCCGAGAATTAAAAAGGGTTGTAGAAAAACTGGCCCTGGAGGGGGGAAAAAATTCAACAATTTTTGAAAATGGGACAAGAAAGGGGAGAGTTGTAAAAGGAAAAGAAGAGAAAAACACAGAGAGGGAAAACTTTGACAGAGACGCCCGACGAACACACGGGAAAAAACATAGGAACAGAACCCGAACACAAAAGACAGGGCAGAACACCCAGACAGGGCAGAACACACACACAGCAGAACCCCACACACCCGGGAAAACCCCAGGACAGACAGAAAAAACAAAAGGAAAAAAACAACAGACAGGACAGAACACACACACAGATTGAACAACAGAAAAACACAACCCCAAAAAACACACCCGGAAAACAACACCAGACACAAAAAAAACAGACACAAACACACAGGCACAACGCACGAACAACCCCACAGACACCCAAAACACAGGCACAAAGCAAAAGGGCACAACCCCACAGACACAACCCCACAGAACACGGAAAACACAGCGACGTTTAAAAACACAGAGAGACAGGGAAAAACAGAAAAAAACAACAAAACAGACGCAAAACCCCAGCAAATAAAATTTAAAAAAAAACGGGAAACAAAACAGACAACAGAAAAAAACAGGTACAAAACACGGAACACACAGACAGAAGAAAAACACGCCCGACAGAACACCCCAGGGCAGACAGAAAAACCCCAAAACAGAAGAAACACAGAAAAGGGCCGAACACAAAAGACAGAAAGAACCAAGGCAGCACCCCGGGCAGAAAGAACACACAGAAAAACACAAAAGACAGAAAAAGGCCCGACAGAACAGGGCAGAAGATTTGAAAAACCCCGAAATAAAAAAAAGCAAAACAGAAAAGGGGGCAGAAAACGACAGACAGAACAAAAGGGAAAAGACGAAACACAGACGGACGAACACATAGACAGCCCGAACAACACACACACAAAAGACAGACAGAACCCAGACGACAGAACACACAGACAGACCAAAAACACGACAGACAAAAAACCCACAACCCCAAAAGAAAACACAGAACCCCACAGGACAGACAAAACACACCCGGGGCAGGGCAGAAACACCGGAAAAGACAGAAAAACCAGACAGACGAAACACAGACAGAAAAGAAAACACAGACAAAAAGAACCCCACAGCGACAAAAAACACACCCGACCGCGAAAAACACAGACAGACAGAACACAAAAGACAAGGGCACAACCCCAAAAGGAAAAGACACCCAAAAAACAGAAAAAACACAGGGGCAGCAAACCCCACAGACGAATTTAAAACACCACACAGGGCGAAACACACACAGACAAAAAAAGCAAAAGGGGGCAAAACACACAAACAGGGAAACACAGGGCAAAAACACACCCGACACAAAACACGACACAACAAACAGCCCCCAACACACAGGCACCAAAGCACAGCCCCAAAAGCACCCGGGAAAAAACGCAGCCCCAACGACGGCAAAAACACACAGGGCCCCAAAAAACAGGCCAAAAACACAGGCCCCAACGCACAGAACAAAGACCGACACAACGCACGCACCCCGGGAAAACACCCGGGAAAAGTAAAAACACGAGGACAGAACACACGACGCAAAACACAGATACAACAACGGGGACAAAGCAAGGCAACCCAAAACCCCAGGGCGCACACAGACAGGGCAGAAAAACACAGGGGCAGAGCACACAGACAGACAGAAACACACACCGATTTGAAAAAACAAACAGACAGGAAAAAAACAGAAGGGGGGAATACCCAGAAGGGAAAACACAGTAGAACACCCAGATTTTTAAAAACACAGGCCCGACAAAAACCCAGGGCCGAAAAAAACAGGGCAGGGCAGAACACACAGGGGCAGACAGAAAAACCCCCACAGACGAACACAAAAGAGAACACACAGACGAAAAACACCCGACAGGGGCAGAACAACAGACAGACATAACACAAGAAGACGAACAAAAGAAGACAGAAAAACACAGAAAAGGGCAGAACACACAGGGCAGAGCACACAGGGCAGACCCGAAAAAACAAGAAAACCCCAGCCCGAAGAACACACGACAGGGCAGAACCAAAAAGGGCAGACAGAACACACAGACAGAACACACAGACAAAAACCCCCAGACAAACCACCGAAACAACAAAAAGGGGCACAACAACAGCTGGGAAAAACACGACACAAAAAAAACGGACACAAAACACAGCCCGAAAACACAAAACAGACTGAAAACCACAGACAGGGCCCGAACACACGACACAAAATCACAGACACAAAAATCAAAAGGGCAGAACACAAAGGGGCAGAAGAACATAAGACACCCAAAACACAGACAGAAAAACACAGACAAAAAAAGACGACAAACACACCCGACAGAAAACAAGACCGAACACACCGACAGAAACACAGGGCACAACACACAGACAGGGGCACACATACCCCAACCACATACAGGGAAAAACAGACAGCAGAACCACAGACGAACACACAAAACATAAGGAACACACAAAGGGGGACGAACCCCACACGAAGAAACCCCACAGACCGAAAAAACAGGGAGGGCGGGAAACCCCCGGGCAGAAGCCCCGACAGAACACACAGCAGACAGATCAAAACAGGCAGAGGGCACACAGACCGAAAACCCCAGGGGCAGAAAACCCCAGGGCGCCCGAACCCCAGGCGCGAACACCCCAGACGAAAACCCGCAGGGCAGAACAACAGACCCGTCGAACAACACACAAACACTCGGGCAAAACACGACAGAACACACAGACAGAAAACCACAGCAGAACACCAGACAGAACCCCACAGACACAAAAAACAGACCAACAACAGAACAACACGCAGGGGAAAAACACACAGAACCAAAAACAACAGGCGAAACACACAGCAGAAAACACAGACAAAAACACCAAAACAGACGGGCACACAGGGGCCCGAACCCCACAGCAGACAGAACACACAGCAGACAAACACACAGGGCATTTAACACACAGCAGTCAAAAAACCCACAGACAACAACACAGACAGAACACACAACCACACACACACCACAACACCACAGGGCATAAACACAGTTCCCGTCGAAAAATAACAGAAACACAGGGCCCGAAAACATAGACACAACACCAGACAGAAAAATACAGATAGACAGAACTCACAGAAAAAAAAAGAAAATCACAGAAGGGCACAAAAACACAGACGGAAAAACCCCCAGACAGGGCAGAAAAAACACAGAGAGAACTACAAAGGGAAAAACAAAAGATTGACAGAAAAAAAGATAGACAGAAAAACACAGCCCGACAGAAAAACCGCCCGATCGAAATAAAAAAGCATTTGAAAGAAAAAAACAAAGGAGGGTTAGGGAAAAGGGGGGAAGGGAAAGACGGGAAAAAAAAGAACGAACGAAGAAAGGGAAAAAAAGAAAAAAAGAAAAGAAAGAAAAAGGGGAAAAAAAGAAGAAAAAAGGAAAATTTAAAAAGAAAAAAAGCTCACAACTAAAAATGTTACCAACAGTTTACAGCAGTTTTTTCTGTATATCAAAAAGTATTCAACATTTTGGAATTTACAAAAATGTTGGGGGGGGGTGTCTGTTTTACGTATGGGGGAGAGGTAGGAAGGGAGAGATAGAGAGAAAGGGGAGAGAGAGAGGGGAGAGGAGAAGGGTGGGAAGGGGGAGAGAGGAAAAGGAGGGGAAAAGAGAGAGAAGAGAGGAGAGAGAGAGAGAGGGGAAGGGAAAAGAAAAGGGAAAAGCAGAGAAAAGGGAGAGGGGAGAGAGAGAGACAGAAGAACACGGGGGAGAGAGAGAAAAGGGAGAGGGAGGGAGGAGGAGAGAGAGGGGAGAGAGGAAGAAGAGGTGAGAGGGAACTTGAACTCGAAAATTTTTTAAAGAGAGAAAAGGATAAGGCCCGGGGCTTTTTTTCACCAGGTTCCCCAAGGAAAAAAAAACAACAAAGACCCCAAAAACAAAAGGCAAAGAAAATGAAGAAAAACCATAGCATAATTATTTTAAAAATGAAGGACAATAAATTTTAAACGCTTTGTTATACTTGGGAATCCCAATACTACATTAAAGTTAATTCAATTAATTTCCAAACCAGCCCCCCAATACAAATTGACTTTATTTTATGTCTATAAATTTAAAAAATTTTCCCCACGCATTGATAATTCCACTATACCCTCCACACCGACACTTTATTTCGAGAGAGAGAGGAGGGAGGGAGGAGAGAGAGAGACGGGGAGAGGGGGAAAAAGGGGAGAGAGAGAGATGAGAGGAGAGAGAGAGAGAGGAAAAGAAGGAGAGAGAGAGGGGGAAAAAGGGAGGGAAAAGTGGGGAGAGGGGAGAGGAGAGTGAAAAGGGGAGGAAGAGGAGAGGGGTTTTTTTAGGAGGGGAGAGAGAGAGAGGAGATTAAGAATGAAACCCTTTTTTTTTCAAGGGTAACAAAAAAAACCCTGGCATACTTTTTTTTCCTCCGGCCAAAAGAGGAGGGAAAAAAGAAGAGAAAAAAAGAGGAGAGAAAAGAGAGAAAGGGGGAGAGGAAGAGGGGAAGAGAGAAAAGGGGAGAGGAGAAGGAGAGAGAGGGGGAAAAAAAGGGGGGGAAAGGTTTTCCTTTGAGAGAAAAGAGAGAGAGAGAGAGGGGAGAGGGGGAGAGAGAGAGAGAGAGAAACTCTGAACTCGAAACTCTGAAAAAGGTTTTTAAAGGGACATCGGCCCTTTGGCCCCAAGGGGGGAAAAAAAAGGGAAAAGTTACAGGGCTTTTCTGTCAACAAAAAAAGTTAAATTTTTATACTACATTTTTAAAATTTTTCCCTTGGGACAGTTTTTTTCTTAATATTTATAAAGCTAATTTACCAATTCATAAGAAATTCAAATCATCATAAACAAGAGGGTTTTTTTCCCCGGGTTTTTTGACATCATTTCCCCTCAAAACAACCCTTTCAAGATTATATTTAAAAATTTTTGGTGGATAACCCCTTTCCCTTTTTTTTTTAAAAACAATTTTCCTTTTTTCTGAGCAAAACCTTTAATTTCATTGGATTGTAAATTTTTAACCCCAACTATGTTTAACTTTACAAAAAAACATCACACAAAATTTCATTCCAAATGTTTATAGAGAAGGGAAAGGGGAAAGGGGGAAAGGGGGGAGATATCGGGGTTTTTAAATGCATCATGGTATGATCTTGCTTCCCTTCCAAAAACTTTTTAAAAAAACAAAAAAAAATTTTGGTGGGAAAATTTAAATTTGGAAAAGTTTTTTAGGAATTTTTAATGTAATCCTAAATTTTCTCTCATTTATACCCATTTTAAGTCCCCCCCCTTTTGGGAAATTTTTAATTAAAATTTTCATGTGCTTTTCACACATTTAAAAGGGCTTTAAATTTCATAAACTTGGGTTTAAGTCTGTGTTTATTTTGAAACCCTCATTTTTTTATTAAAACAAAACCCTTTAAGCTTAAAATTTTTCTTAACAGGTGGATACTCACACCTTTTTTTATTTTTTAACAACTCCTTTTAAGAGCAATAACAAAAAATGATATTCATTGTTTTTCGTAATTTTTTAAACCCCCCTATGTTTAAACAAAAAAAAAGTACAAAAAAAACTTCATTTTCCCGTGTTTTTAGAGAATGAAAGGAAAGGGGAAAGGGGAGAAAAATATGGGAAAATTTCTTCGGTATTTTATCTTGTTTTCCTTTCCAACAATTTTTAAAAAAAAAAATAAAAACAAAAGAAAAAGAAAGTTTACACTTTTTTACCAAAAAATTAGAACAAGAATACGGTCAATTTTACAAACACAGTTACAATTTCCCGTTTTATCAAAATTTATATGTTTACAAAATGCCCCAAAGACAAAAATTTTTCTGCCTATCATTATACCCAAGTATCTTTTTCCTCTATTGACTGCATGAAAAAAAATATTAGATACTTATGCCCCTTTATTAACTTTTGATGACCCAAGCAAAAAAATAAAAAGATACCCCTGTGATTCCCCAAGGGAAATTTTTTTTTCTAAGGTCTGTGTAAAGGCTGCATCAAACAAGGGTGATGCTTATTTCAAAATTGTTTTTTTAAAAAAAGAAAATTTTCAAACCTAGACAGATTCAAATATATCTATGTATGTTATTATTTATTTTTTGGGGGAAAAATTTAAACCCAAATTTTTAGTGGGTAACAGCAAAAAACGGAAGCAATTTAAAAGTCATATCATTTACATATTTGGGTTTTTTCCCAAAAACTGGGTTTTTTATGAAATTTTACTTTGATATCTTTCTCTTTCTCTTTTAGCTTTAATTCCCAAATTCCCCGGGTAAAACCCGTCAAGGGAGTCTTTTTTTTAAACGCCCCCAAAAATGTTTTAGTGTTCTTATCCTTGCTGGGAAACCCAAACAATGCCCTAAAACCCGGTTTTCCACAGAATCTCTCTCACATTTGTAACCCGGGAAAATTTTACCACAAACCCATCCAATTCAAAAAAAAAACTTTAATTTTAAGGTCTGTGGGGTAATTAAACATTATCCATTTGAAAAAAAATTTCAGCCAGTATCTTATAATTTCAACTTTGGGAAATTTTTTTATAATGGGTCTCCCCTTTTAAACTCCTAAACCCTTATTGGTTTTGGGCCCCACTGGGGAACCCCCTAAGAACTTTTTTCAAAAAATGTTAAAAATTTTTCAATGTGAAACTTGGCCAAATTATGCCCCCCACCTCAGATGATATAACAAAATTGGTTTGGGTTTTTTTTTCAAAATTTTAAGAATTTCATTGGTCATTTCCCTTTTATTTGTTTGGAAAACTTTAGTAATTGCATACAGCTTTTTTTCCTTTAATTGCTAAAAGATTTTTACCCCCTTTTTGCCTAATCTTAGGGTGAAAAATTTAAAACCTTAATAAGATTGTTCACTACTTCAATCTCTTGCATTATAAAACCATTTTTCTGTCGCCCCGAAACCCCCTTTTCCCAAAAAACCCTAATTTTTTGTTTATCATTGTTTACATTAATTTCCCTTTTTTCACAAAAACATATGTAAGATATCTAATTTTTTTGAAGACCTCTGGGAGTAGTTGACAGCCAAAACTACATCATCTGCAAAATTTGAAAAAAAGAAATTTTTGGGATTTTTAGGAGCATTTTTTGAAAAACCATGTTTGCCCCTTTTCCCCGACGTCTCAGTAAATGATTTTTTAAAGTGAAAATAAAGTTGGGCTCAAAAAACGCCCCGCCTTACTCCCGGGTTTGGGGATTCAAACAACCAGTAAGCTGTGATTTTTTAACGAAAAAAAGGGTAAAAAGGGGAAATTTTACATTGCTGTGAGAGAAGCAAGAAAAATTTCCCCTTTTTCCCTTGATTATATAAGAACGATAGAAAATTTTATGTTGTACCCGAGTCGGGAAAACCTTTTCTAAAATCTAAAAAAAGGGGTTTTATACAATTTTCTAACCCCTTTTTTTCAAAACATTTCTGAACTGAAGCTTTTTAAAGTAAAAAAAATGGTCAAAAAAGGTTTGGGAAAGCCCTTTTTTTGAAATCCC
This sequence comes from Rapana venosa, assembly GCA_028751875.1. NCBI lineage: Eukaryota > Metazoa > Mollusca > Gastropoda > Neogastropoda > Muricidae > Rapana > Rapana venosa. Next base: position 46,285,282 of record CM054159.1, on the reverse strand, counting down.
GCTTGCTTATTGAAAATTAAAACATTGTTTTTTAACCAAGTATATAATTTGGTATTTAGTATAAAGGTGTTTAAAACTTTTGAAATTATGGGTTTTTAAAGGGTTTCCTCTTTTAAATTTCAAAAATTTCTTGGGGGCCCTTTTTGTGATTGGAAAAATTTTTATACTTTAGACCCTTGTTGAGGGAAATTTTTTGGGTTTAATATGTTAAAATTAAAAAAGTTTTTTTTAGAAACCCCAAGGAAAAAGTACTTCCCCAAATTTCAACTTTTTAGGGAGAAAAATTTTTTCTATGCCCCCAGGTTTTCCTCTCTTTAAGTTTTAAAGAAATAGCTCGAATAGCTTCTTCTTCATGAATACTTTGATTTAGATCATGATCAAGTTCTTCTGCAAGATCATTCTCAGTACTAATTTCCTCTGCTTGGGTTTGATTATTGTTTTGATATAAAGATTTAAAGTGATTGAACCAGTCCTCTAGGCTAATGTTATTATCAATTATTTTTTTACCACCACATCCCATGTTTCTCAAATGTTTCCAGAACTGAGGCGATTCCTTCATTTCTTTAACTAGATTGTCTGTTTGTAATTTTCTGAATGCTTGTTTCTTTGTCTTCAGTAAAATTCTATACCTTTTCCTTGCTTCTACATATAACCTTCTATCTTCTTCCGTACGAGATTGTCTAAAGATTCTTAGTTTTTTGCGACTTTCTTTTTTCAAGCTGCAACATTCCTCGTCAAACCATACTGACTCTCTCTTTTTCTTAGCAAAAATCACTTTAAACATACATTGGCTTGAGTCCTTCAGACATTCTACAAATGCATCCAAAGCACTATCAACATTTCTATCTAAATTTCGACTTGCTTCTATCATTCTAGTTTGGATTTCACTGCTTTGCAACATTTTAAGAAATTCATTTTCTTTTTCTTCTTGCCAAAACATTTTTTTATGTGTTGTGCTTGCATTTTGTTTTGTTTTCTTCACACCAACATAACCATTATACTTATTTTCTACTTGTAGGACAACAGGTAAATGATCCGAATCTGTTAAGTTTTCAACCCATAGTGATATAAAATTCATGGATAACAATAAATCACAAGAAACTATAAAGTAACCCACTGTACTTGCTCCAGAGGATGCAATAAATGTACAGCTTTCATCAAATCTATGTTCGTTCAGACCATTTAAAATAACACATTCAAAGAGATTGCACAAGTCAATCAACTGAGTACCAAAATTGTTGGTTTGACTGTCATGTGATTTTCTTGAAAAGTAGTGATTTTTTACAGATATTTGATCAAAATCAGTAACATCCCCAAAGAAACACATGTTTTCTGAAGCAGTTCTTGCATTCATGTCACCATTTAACAAGAGAGAGAGAGAGAGAGAGAGGAGAGAGAGAGAGAGAGAGAGAGAGAGAGAGAGAGAGAGAGAGAGAGAGAGAGAGAGAGAATGTGCATATTCAGGAAACCCCCAAAGATTCAATCTAGGAAACGCCCGACAATAGTAACTAAATACATGCCTTCGTTGAAGTGGAGGATCAAGTCAATATTTATTTCATTTATTTATTCTCTTCTTTTATTTCGAGGATAATAAAATAAGCATCCATGTGCTTCTTTTTCCATCCAGCCCCCGTGTGTATGCAGTTTTGTAAATTTGGTCATCCATTCCCATCGGCACACTATGGCCTACTCTTCCGAGAAGCCGAACGGGTTTTAACGTGCGCGCAAAATGTTCTACGTGCGTTTGCACTCGAGACCTCGGTTCATAGTCTCACCCGAAGGACTTTAGGGGAAAGTGGAGTGGCCTTCCAAGCAGCCAAGCTCTAACTAAACAACAACAAGCCACAAAACGGCCAGCACACCGAGAACAACATCAGACGAGAAAGAAACAGACGCAAGTAGGCATGTTAGATGTCATGCTGAGGAAGAAAGACAACCCGGCGGACTATGTCTGTACCTTTTGAGCCGAAAACATCAAGTAAGGGAGCTAATCAGTTGGATTCAGACGAGGCGGTGTCGTGTGGGCGAACGGATGTCAGAGAAAGAAGATACAAGCCCAGCTCGTCAGCCTGTGTGTCTGCTGTGAGCAGTGAACAGGGAGATCTCACCTGTCTCACATGTCTCACCTGTCAGCATCACGGAGCTCGGTGTTTATATGATCCTCCTTCGCCATTTACTCCGGTATTCCTTCCCTGGCCCTGCTGGCTTCATGGATTCTCATGCCACAGAATTCAGTGATGTTGTCAGTAAGAGAAGATGGTGGTCTGCCTTGTTTTCTTCTTCTCTCGGTCTTGCCTTGACAGACAGTCTTCAGGAGGGTCGTTATCTAGGTTTCGCAGCACATGGTCTGGCCTACATCTTAGTCTTGGGTCATTTAGTAAGTTCTTCTTTGAACGCTCAGACAGCAACTATTGTTGACTGTCATCCGAACAAAAATGCGTTGCGCTGCCGTTAGGCGCCTGACAAGTCAGGCCCAGTGCATCCGACTCCGGCGTAGGAGAGAAAGATATCTTTGAAATCTTTCTGGAAGAAATGCAGGAGAATGAACCGAGAATGCAGACAATAGACAAGTAGGAGTTGACAGAAAGAACAGGAGCAAAGCAGAAACAAAGAGGGGGATAGAAGAGTTTATTCCTGGCACACATGTGACAGGGGCGGTAATTCGCTCATCTTCCCATGCGCTAAGAGCGACGTGTGTTACTATTTTGGGACACACCCAGCAAATTGTGCAGCGCTTTGATTCGTTGGGTGGTGGTTGAAAACCAACCCTTGCAATGCACTTTGCCTTCGTAGTAAAATGTAGTATTTAAGACGCTTTTTTTTAGAGCCCCCCCCTGTTCATACTCTAGCCGAGAGGTTGTACAGAGTGGTGGCAGATTAAATAATTATCTCCCCTCTGTTACACACACATTCCAGAAGGTGGGGTTGCTAGTTAGACTAAAAGACCCCGCCCCTCCCCCCCCCCCTCCCCTGTGGGGGACTAGTATTAGGCCAAAAGAAAAAACAAGTTTACTTGTTCCAACTTTGTGTTTTATGCTTTCGTTTGTTGTTTTATTTATCCAACTGACACCGAGAAATCTTCTAAAAAGCCACATCCGAGCTACTCCGATTCTTTGTTTTTACCGTCATACAGCAGGGCGGGCCGAACTAAGCGGCAGAGGTCCTAGATAGAGTGGTGGTAACCACAGCGAAGGGCAGGAAGGTCTGTTATTCCAGGACAGACAGATCGACAAGGAATGACTGTGAAACAGCACACTAGTGGGGGATTGTTTCAGACAGGAAGCCCACTACAC